>CAXKVX010001537.1:0-177202 GCA_964058865.1 Eleocharis quinqueflora
GTTGCCTGTATATTCACTTATAATGTTAATGAATTTGTCATGCTAATAGTAATTATGCCTAATAATAATTCAACACTTGTGTTTATTAACCTTGTCATGTTGTAAACCTTGCATAAGGTTAATATTTATCCACTAATCCACTTATAAAAGTTAAATACTAAAATGATAATTAAGAAGTTAAACATTGATTATCATATATTAGAAGTTCAAACACATCAATGAATTATAAAAAAAATATGATACATGAAAACAAATTAGATATAAAATAAATTAGATTTGTAATCTACACACAAAATTCAATAAAACATATATAATAGCCATTTTTCGGTTGTGAGTTCTGATATAATCGGATAATATTGAATATGGGTACCTTTGGATAATTTCGAATACTATTAGATAATAATCAAATGATGAGATACAAATAGATTATAATCAAATCATATCCTTATCCTTTATAATTTTTCAGATACTGATACAAATATCTTCGGATTTAGATATGAATCGAATAACTTTTTGTTATTTTCAAATACATATTCGAATAAAATAAGATATTATTCAATCCATTTACACCCCTGCATAACATGGTAGGCTTGGTTAAAATAATATGAGATAGGCTGCATGCAGAGAATGAAATAATATTAATAGAACTCATTTACTAAATATTCAGTACCACTTATCTGCTAACAAATTTTTTACTTAGTAACAACCATACATTTAGTTTTGTGGATATTTTAATATTTCAAATTTACAAAAAATGATACCAATATTGATAAATAATTGTCTTAGCAAGATTAATATAAGCTAAAAACATTCATCTCCGTGTGACTTATTAGCCAAAATGAAAACATTCGAAAATAAAAATACTTAAATTACAACAAACATATACATTTTTTTTAAGGACATATAGTAATATAAAGAAGCTTAATTAAATGCAGCCACTAAGAAAATCAATTAATAAATCATTGAATGAGAGACTAATAACATCATTTAATGTGAAGGAGAGAAAAGAGGCCCCCATAAGGAAATGTATACCGTGTCCTCACCACTGTCCCAGTCAATGCTCCAATAAAAATGTCTCTAAAGTCAAAGCGTGAGATTCACGCGTCAGTGATAATAGAAAAAAGAGAGGAGAGGGAGGGGGAACAGAGACATTGTATCATTGTCCATAAAATAATGTACTAAATCTTACTGTTATAGTTTTGAGTAGACTATCAAATATTATATTCATGGGAGTACCCATACCCTTCCTCACTATCTTTAATTTAGTAGCTACACCAACCTGACTATACATACCATAACAAGTTAAACAAGCCTAACGGAAGTTGCACAACAACCACTTAACAGCAAACCCACACTATTCACATACACAAACACTTGACAGCAAACCCACACTATTCACATACACAAACCCCAAATACACTTATTATACACTTAAGCTTATTCTTAACTTTTCGGCTCTGATCAACCAGTGCAGTTGAAGTCATGTGCCAACAATCTATAGCAAGCTTCATCCCTATGAACATTTAATGATATCACACAAGCCAATAAAAACATCAGCAAGCCACTGGATCTCTGAAAGCAGCAATCTCTTCAAAGATAGGAAGCCTCTTAGACCTGAAAGGAGCCCATTGCTTTATCACCATATCAAGCATCTCTATCATGTCATCCTCCATCTTTTCTTCATCATTAACTGGCTCCTCATCCTTTTTGTCCCAAATGAAAAATTGTGTTTGTGAGTTGATCCTACCTTTCAATTCTTCTGCCCTTTTGAAGATCTTGCTATCACTCCAAGTCATGTATTTTCTTTGGAGCACGTCGGTCAGAATTGACTGGCTTCCTCTAGCCGGCCTTGTTCAATGAGGCATGCAGAGAGATTGCATGCTTTGTTTTGCATCGGGATCAATCATTTGCGCCTTTCGTATACAACCTCGGCTGCAATGTAGCTCTGTTGTTGCATATACGCCCATGCTAGGTTTCCCTATAGATTGATCAAAGAGAATTTACAACCGTTTATATAAATGGGATGAAAATAAGAAGAAACATTAGAAAATGAAGAAGAGGATATATTTATGAAACATACAAGTACACGAGATGTCTCTTGCTTGATAGAGACTTGAATCTTTTTCCCATGTGATCTTGCTCTTTTAG
Source organism: Eleocharis quinqueflora (assembly GCA_964058865.1). Classification (NCBI taxonomy): domain Eukaryota; kingdom Viridiplantae; phylum Streptophyta; class Magnoliopsida; order Poales; family Cyperaceae; genus Eleocharis; species Eleocharis quinqueflora. The sequence goes on from CAXKVX010001537.1 coordinate 2,149, forward strand.
TTGTTTTTCCATGGAATGCTTCTCCTATGTATATCTTTCTTAGCTTCCTCTTCAACAACTCTATCTCTTCTTTGGTCCTTCCACATTTCTATTTTTTTTTCAAAAGTAGTACAAGTGCATTTCAATAAGGACATATATAGATAGATACTAATATATGTAAGCATATTGAGTTCTATAGAAAGCAAATTTAAAAATCATAATTTAATCATTTTTAATATAAAAACGGGCTCGAGCCTTCCAAATTTAAATATTCATAAAGGACCCTTCAATTGATGCTAGTTCTATATTAAATGTTAAAGGCTAGCTAGTTCTCTAAAGGTCAGATAAAATGCATGAATACTAGTGAGTTGCACGTTTGGCACCATACATCTTGGTGATTAACTATGCAAGAGATGCATCATTAGTTTATTTTAATTTCCCCTTCTGTTGCTACTAGCCATGGTTACATATGCAAGAGTCACATATGTTCACGCCATTAACATGAGTACTTCTGCTGAATACAAAGGCGAGTAGCATCATTCATATAAAGCATATAATATTGGTCATACATTTCTATATTCTTTTGCTACTATGTGTATGGACAGGACATCTGTGTATAATTTCTTTTCAGGAAATAAGCAATGATTGAAGCATTGCTCTATATATATAATCTTCAATATGGAAGATCATATATGTCTAAAATTACATATTTTATTATGTATAAAATAGCTCTATATCTAAATATTATCTGTTTTATTGAAAAAACTACCCAAGCAATTAAAAAACGTGATAGATAATATCATTAAATAAAGTACCTTGTAGAGGTCTATGAGAAGATTGTCAAGCGATTCTTGGGCTTGCTTGGAGCAAAGGTGTCTAAATGATTTAATGGCTTCTATCGCCTCCTCAGACTGGTCTCGTTGCTTCATCACCACTGCCATGTCCTTTAGGGCACTGTCAATCCGGTCACCACTGTTCACTGCCTTCCAAAACCACGGCATCGATGCATCCAAATCCTTCTCAACCAACTTAATGCATACATATAACAGCTAATTATTATCACTTTCTTTGATTATTCAGAACTATCTCCATTCATATAATTAGCAGAACTGTAATACAATTGGAGTTTGAGAAGTAAAATTGTTTCCGTATCAGCTTAAATCTTGAAAATTGAGATAACTATATATCAGTTCCATCGATGTATGCCAGTATGCCACAATACTATACATCAAGCTGAATATATTAACCACTATTCAATAGAGATCAGAAAGAAGCTGAAGTTATAATAGTAATTCTGAAAATGCAAGTATTTCATGAGATGCATAAGTACCTGCAGATGCTTGGCTCGAGCATACGGCCCGTCTCCGGGAGGGATTTTGTACAACACATGTATTGATTCCTGATCTCCTTCTCCCTCTTCATGTCTCCATTCGTATCGACCAGTTTCCATTTCTCTCAAATCTCTCTCTTTTTCCTCTCCCTCTTAGTAGCTAGACTTTAAGTATTTTCTTTTTTTTGTTGATAAAATTAATAGAAGTACTTATTTCGGTATCAGTTCAAGATAGGCTTTTATATATATTTCCATTTTGGAGTTCATGGAAAACACAGAGTAAAGATGTTACAGTATTAAAGAACTGGAAAATGGGTGATAAGTGGTAATTTAATTTAGGTGGGGCCCTTGTACAGATGAGTGATGTTAGTAGTTGTCAATCAATGGTGGAATACACCGGGTCCATGCACAAAATTCTGTGGGTCATGGGACCAGACGGGCTCCAATCATGTATTCATGTTATATATGAATCTGGTACGGTCTGTATCAAGACGGTTTTTCGTCTAGGTTGGTGGTGAATGCTTTGGTGAAGGGTCGGAAGCTGTTCTTCTACTGCGCAGCATCATCGATGGATGGTTCAGATTTGATTCAGAGATATGATATTATAAAATTTAACTTGCACGAATATCGATGCAAATCAAAAAGTGAGATTTATTGCGCAGCACACACAGTGTCGATGCTGCGCGGTAGAAGATCTCGCTCCGTGAAGGGTCTAAGGGAGTTGGATGAATAGTTTCTTGCTACTCTTGCAAATCTGTTGCCCATTTTGCAATTAGGCCCAAAATTAATGGAATAAAGATTTTAAGTTATTTGCCCAATTAAATACAGAATTTTAACATCTCAAATATGCGGTAGTTAATTTTGTTTTTGACATTTTCATAATTTATAGCAATTCTTATTTGAACTATTTTTAATTTACAAATATTTCACACTTTAATTGTAAAAGAACAAAAGTTAAACTAGAAAAAAAGGACGAGAAAAAATCGGAAAAAAAGCCAGAAAAGACGAGGAAAATTACCGTAATTTAACACTTCTCTAGCAGACGCCACTCATACATGAGCCCTTTATAATTTTTTTTTTACTTTTTTGCTTTGTACAATATTTTTCTATATACAAAGAACAAACAAGAAGTTAAAACCCAAAACAGAAAGAGAAGAGGAAAATTCAGGAAAAAAATGATTTTGAATGCCAGTTGATAATCTGGCAAATTTGTTCGAATTGAATTTTTTATTCTACGCACAATTTATTCAAGTATCATCCAACTTGAGGATCAACATCATTTATTGTCAGGTAACCGAATATCTTTCTAACTTGTATTTGTCTATTTGTGTATTTCTTGATCATATACTTTCGATTCGAATGTGTGATTCATACGTATTTGAATTTGTGAAATAAATTGTGTCATTTGATTTGAAATTGAATTTGACTGTTGTATATATATGTCGTGTTTCATGCATATTGAATGTGGTAAAAATTTTGAGATTCGAATTCACATGAATATTGATAGCATTCTAGGATTATATTATATCACTTGCATTAATTGCATTTTTTTAATAATTCTTTGCATCAATATTCATGTGCACGACTAACTTGTGCTTAAACTTATTATGCATGTCTGATTATTATATGATTTTGAAAATTTGGGGCTAAGGATAATTTATATAGTGGAAGCACAAGCAAATAAGAATCACCACAAATGTCTAAATTTGATCACAATTCAATTTGTCTAAGTTTAAGCAAGTATTTCAAGAAAGATAATAAAGAGAGAAAGAGAGCGAGTCAAGTGACATAAGATGTAATGTGATTCTACCGTTGAACTTATCTATTTTTACGGGACCCTGATTCCACCTTCGAGACTGAATATACTAAACAATAAGTATTTTACAAAGTCGAGTCCAATGACCCTCACAACAAATGAGCTACCTTGGACGAGAGAGAGTCAAGTGACACATTACAACGATGTATCGAGCTTGAGATCGTTCAAGCTACATGTGCTAAATTTATTCTCCAATGAATTATGTACACATAATTAATTTTTGTGATCGAACTAAAACAATGATGCTAATTTTTTTAGGAGCTCGAGCCATATCCAGCTTCATTGCCCGATAGCTAGATCGAACAGGTAAAAACAATGCTTTGCGATTATATTAGTTATTATATGTGATGTTATGTGATATTTTGTTGTATATATGTGATATTTATAATGTATTGTATGTGACATTTGTTATATATGTGAGTTTGATGTTTATTTTCGATATATATTGGTATATTTGTTTTGATATATATGTATCTTTGAAATTAATTGTGTATTGATATTTGTTTTGATGTGTTTGATTGATATATGTACATTTGTATTGGCACCAATTATATGACCAGCAATTGGAGGTTGACCACAGAAAATCAACTCCATTTAAAAAAAATATTAAATTTATAGCGAACTTTACAAAATACCCGCTATCACAGACCTAGGCATTTTAATATTATTTAAATACTATTATAGCGGGTCTTGGTTAAATGCCGCTATAATAGGTGGTTGTTATAGCGGCCATACTGTAAAGGCTGCTATAATAGTTAGTCCTATTATAGCGGCCATACTGTAAATGCTGCTATAATAATTAGTCCTATTATAACGGCCTTTACCAATAATCCGCTATAATTGCTGGTTGTTATAGCGGGTGCTCTGTAACCTCAGCTATAATAGACTGCATCTATTATAGCGGCCTTCTGTGCGTTTAGCAGTTTCCTCCCCTATTATATCTCTCAGAAGCCGCGCGCTATAATAGACTTTAGAAAGCCGCTATAACATGTGTTTTTGTTGTAGTGTAATAACATACTACTTGTGCGATTAAATAAGGTATATTATATTTGTGCGATTAAATAAACATTTGTTTCTTTATTTGGAGACAGATTAATGACCAGATCTTGCACGCATCGAATCGTAAGCGCATATATTCTGAATTCTCATTGCGGTAAGCTAGAATAATTAATCTTATTTGGAGACAGATTAATTATTCTAGCAATTAGTAATTCTCAAATATATATTATTTTCGTTGATGTTTCCATAATTTCATTTTATTATTGTTTATCAGTCATCATCATTCGCCTTCCTAGTTATACTTTAGAAGTGCCCATCCTGAAGTAGTGAATTGTCTTATACTGTATTTATTATAGAGATTAGATACCGATTGGTAGGATGCAATCGGATCGGATAATTATTCGATTATTCGAATTCAGATTCGAATTTTAACAGATATCGGATATTTGAATTCGGATAATGTCTGAATATGAATACATATATAAATAGTTATTTACTGTATACATATACGGATACGATTTAGAATTTGAAACCGAATACGGATGCGAATATGGATAATTATTCGCATCCAAAATTTTGAAAATGTCGGATATCCGCGAATTTGTAAAAGACATATTAATAATGCATAATAATTGGAACGTGAGTAGTATCAAGGTATAACCGTGTATTGAACCCGAAACATACAATTGAAACGTGACCTTTATCTCTGCATGTTCCAATTGTTAGAAATAATTATGCATCATTAATAACTCATCATAATTAAATATTAGTGAAGCCATATTAATTTAGCAATACGGATATGACATGATCATGTATTAATTATTATATAATTAAATTAATAAAATTCTAATGTTTCTAAATTAATCATACAAAATATAATGAATGCAAACTTGCAAAGTGGAGCAATTGAGACATATTTTATCTTCATTCCTCACGAGTCTGCAACAAGTCCCATCTTTTAACATGTAGTTCATTTTGTTGCTAAGTATATTTTGATGTTTGATAGTACATATAGATTTATGACATGCTTTCAGGTAGAAAAAAAAATAACTTGTCTTTCGGAAAACTATCCGAATTATATTCGTATTTGTGTTCCGTATCCGATAATATCCGATTCGTAATTCATTTATTATTCGATATGTATTCGTATCCGGTACTATCCGAATTCTTATCAATATCCGAAAAACAATAATAAATAAGAATACAATATTACTATTATTCCCCTACCGACTGATCGTCCCAAAAATAAATGTAAGATACAAATGAGATACAAATGGGTCTGATATTATAAAGTTTAGCTTGCACGAATCTTAATCAAATTAAAGATCGAGATTTGCTGCGCGGCATGCACAGTGACGATGCCGCACGGTAGAAGATCTCGTTCCCGGACAACACTAATTCAAATTTCACATTGGATACATTATTTGCAACGCCTGAAAAATCTCACGTGCAACGCTCGATTTGATCTTTGATGCGACATTGTCAAGTTTCTGAGTCTGCACGAAAACTTTTTTTAGTTCCACCTATTTTTTGAAATCTCACATTTTAATTTCCAGATATTAAGTCGGTATTTATTAATTATTAAATAAAAGTTTGGCATTCCAATTTCCATGTCTACTTGAGAACCCATAATGGCTTTTAGTTTACTGTCGAGACTGTGTGAAGAAACTGTCGAGCTAGCTAGCGCGTACATGAATACATGATGTTGATACTAGTCTCAACACCATTTGACGGAAGGGATTCCTCTACCGCGCGGTACCGACGGACCGTCCAGATTTACTGCGCTGTCAGCTACGGACGGCTCAGATTTGATTCAGGAGGGTCTAATATTATAAAGTTTAGCTTGCACGAATCTTGATGCAAATTAAATGCCGAGATTTGCTGCGCGGCACGCACAGTGACGGTGCCGCGCGGTAGAAGATCTTGTTCCCCATTTGACACTAGGACCTCTGGATTTGTGCTTCTCGTCCATATTTTATTTCATCTTTTTATTTAGATCTTTGCAGTATGCATGGAAATTAGACAAGGGAGATGCGATCATGCGAACAAGCCTTCTTGTTAGGAACCGAGATATAATTAGTTTTTGATATTATTTATCTGAATCACTGATCTTTCATTTAACAGTTCAGACAAAAAAATCTCCAATCTGCATGCAGAATAAAAAGTATAGCATAAGATTTCATTTACATATTGTTAAGTTTACACCCATCAGAGGAAACCGTATCTAGGGGTGTAAACGGATCGGATATTGATAGATAATCGTCTTATCGTATCTTTATACGTTAAAAATTTTCGGATACGAATACGAATACAGATCATATATTAATCAGATACCGAATACGACTCGAATATTGGATGGATACGGATACAAAACCAATATATCGGATAATAAAAATAATCCTTATTTGCTATATGTTTATCCAAATGCATCAATGAATTATAAAAAATGTGATACACAAACACAAATTATATATAAACTTAATCAGATTTGTAATCTTCATACAAAATCCAATAAAAAATATATATAATACGAATTTTTTATTATGAATTCGGATATAATCGGATAATATCGGATACGAATATCTTCAATAACTTCATATATTATTAGATTATAGCTAAGCGGTCAGATACAGATAGATAATAGCCAAACCGTATCCTTATCCGTTAAAAATTTTCGGATACGGATACGAATCGAATAATTTTTGTTATTTTTTGAATATGAATCAAGATAAAATCGGATATTATACGATCCCTTTACACCCCTAATCATGTTTTATTCTAAATAACTGTGTTCAATAGTTTACATGGTAGATAATGGTTAATTTGTAAGTAGACGTTATCATGCTCAACTACTTACATACAATCATTATCATAAGTACTACTAATCAACTTTAAAATATTGATAGCATAATTAAAATTAATAAAAAAACATTAAAGATCTTAGAAATTGCGTATCTCTTGCCATGTCTAGCTATAGAAAAATACTTGAGTTGTTCTTTGCAAACCATCAGAAGAATCGCAAAGTGATTTCTCTCATCTTTCTTTTTCTAAGTAATGACAATTTATTCTTTTTTGAAAAATAAATGCAGAGACGGTTAACCTTACACTAGAATCTATAGGAGAGATGTATTTAAAAAGAAGAAGAGACGCGGTACATATAACTTATTCTTTTTAATGATTTGTCATTTAATTCAAAAGGTGCGTACATATAAAACAAATTATATGTTCCTCTTATATGCGCCTCTTAAAACATATAAGTTAATGCATTGAATCTTTCAATTAGATGCATTGCATCTTTTAATTAATTTTGATGAGGTATGTCTATCTGTCACGCGCTCCTCTAGATTAATATTCCTTAATTAAATGCATTTTTAATTAAGTCCATTAGACCAATCTAATTAAACAATCCATTAATTTTATATTGGACCATATAATATTCTTACATTCTCTCAATTTATTTGTTATAAAATTTTATGACACTACAATGTTCATAAGGTGCAAGTAATATTGTATGTATTTATGTTTCATAAATTCTAATATCATAATATTCATATTTAATCAAAATAAATACGAGTTATGGCGGTTGTAATCTTTTTGTTACTTTTTATCAAAAAAAATATATTTTTGTTACTAACTTTCTTTCATGTACTACAATATATATTCTAATTTAATATAAACTATAATGGTATACTTTAGGATCCACATTAATTGTCCAATTTACATAGACCAATTTATATTAATAGAAAACAATTATATATATATATATATATATATATATAGAAACTCAAATAAATATGAGTTTTATTTGAAACAATCAATCAATAATAATGTCATAAATAATCATTCATTTATAATATACTTTTAATTACAACAATCATTTATCACAGCAAACTATCCACATTCTTTCAACATATTCGTGAAATATCTTAGGTGGTAATCCTTTCGTCAAAGGATTAGTTATCATCATCTTTGTACTTATATGATGTATTGTTATTGTGTGTTTATGTACTTCTTTTTTGTCGACAAAATACTTAATCTCCATGTACTTCTTCCGGACGAACATATATTGTAATTTCGATGCGAATTCTTCCTCCTGGGAGATAAAAGAGAGAATCACTGCATGTAGGGGCCTTTCTGAAAAATATTAGTGGGCCATCCCCTAGGCCCTAGCCCCTTTGAAAATGAGAGAACTGTTTAGTGTATTTCATTCAAAAATTGACTTACTGATGTCCAACTATATTACCGTTCAGAAAATATAAAATATGTTTTACATAACTATTTTTTTGTAGGCTATAAATCTGACATTCAATTTTCTTCTAAAATATAAGTGCGTTTTTCTCCAGCATTTAACTAATGATCTTAACAATAATGATGTGCCCCATTCGATAACAATAAGTTTTGAAATTGTGTGCTTCTATAACAAGTTGAGGTGCAAAGATACCTGCAGCTGTCATTGTCTTTCATCGGAGAAATCATGGTCGCCTCTTCATGAAGAGTGGCTTCTGACCTTATGTTTTTACGTATTCCAACAAATTTAGTTGTGAGTGCACCAAAACATTGAATGGCATAAGCTACGTATTCACATATCTTGTAATAATTCTAATTGTGAAGTAATAATCGAATAATTTACATAATTTTGAAATTCTTACGCATACATTTCAAAATTGTGTGAACCATTCGATTATTACTACACCATAAGCGACATGTAAACAAGGACATGTAAACAAAGCACACATTGTAGCCTACGGGCGGTGAAGTTTCAAAAAAGCTTTAGAAAAAAACACACACACATGGTGAAGTTGGAGTGTGGTCGAACAGTCCCAATTCTGTCAGAAAAGTTCTCATGAGATTACGGAGATTGCTAAGATGTAAGAGGGTGTTTGGATGACATGAGTTAGCGTGAATAACATGAGTAGCTGTTATTTACGTACAGTAAATTGATCCAAATAATTTTGAGATAGTGTGAAATAATTATTAAATTTCACTAATCTGGTAACCACCTATTTTGTTGAATTATCTTGAATAGCAAACAAAGGAGGTAAAAGTAAGAGATATAAATTATTTTAAAATAAGAGCTCCTATTTTTTAATAGCTTCTCTTCCAATGAATTATTATTATTATTATTATTATTATTATTATTATTATTATTATTATTATTATTATTATTATTATTATTATTATTATTTTAATTGTCATTATTATTTTATTTTTGTTATTATTATTATTGTAATTATCATTATTTTATTATTATTATATTGTTATTATTATTATTTTGTAATTGTCATTATTATTTAATTATTATTATTGTTATTATTATTATTATCATTATGATTTTATTATATTATTATCATATTATTATTATATAAAATGATATCTATATTTTTACCTTTTATTATCATCTGTTGAAAAACCAAAATAATTGTGATTGGCGATGAAAGTTCTTACTAGGTGAGGTTAATTTTGGAGAAATGTTGTCTATGGACGAGAGGAGAGAAGAGCACGATACTCCGGAAGCCCAATGGATCACCGTCACTCGGCGCCGCCGACCCAACCACCTCCACACTACCTGAACCCCAGATCACTAAAGTACTAACTCCTTACTCCCCAAAACCTTCATATGCTCAAGCCTTAGCCAACCCGCCCTCACCACCTGCCAAAACCCGCACCAGACCAGAACCTAGACCTGAAGCTCTACTCCACACCACGCAGCCCCACCAAACTTCGATATCCCCCAAGCCCCCACTACCCCGAGTGGTGGGGTCGTTGCTTCAGGTGTGCGTGTAAAGGCCACATTCTACCGGAATGCAAAAATCCTAGGCACTGTTTAAGCTGCAGAAAAGACGGCCACTCAACTGGTGCCTGCAAAGAAAAGAAGCTCAACCCAGCAGCCACGTCCTTCACACCTCCCACCATACTGCCCACACCCCTCTCTCAGCAGAAGGAGTCGGCGTTCGATGATCTACTTGCAGAGCCGGATTATGAGAAGCCCCCCACAATGCCTCCAAATCGCTCGGAAAAAATCAGGTGCTACATCCGAAGGGACATGCCATACTTCCAATGCCTTGACAAGTTGCAGAGGGGCCTCGTCATCCTTCCGCCAATTGACCGTACCATTACCATGGACGAGGCAGCACAAATGGTGGCAGAATCGGGACAAGTCGAGGCAAACCACCTACAAGTACCAGAGCTGTTGGGGAATCGTTTTTTGGTCCTTGTACCACCTTCCCAATGCAGAGACTTAATAGCAAGGGCAATTCCACGCCATTTTTGGGAAAATGGCTTTAGGCTGCAGTCATACTCACCCCTAACCGATGCATCAATCTCCATCTCTCTGTTTAAAATCTGGATCGACCTAGTTGGCATACCAATTGAGCTGTGCCGGGAATCACAAATCGCCCAGGCGGTGAGCTCCTTTGGTCTCTTCCTCGGCACAATGGACCAAGCCAACTCAAGAGCCTTACACACCTGGAGTGTTTTCGTTGCCACAGACGACCTAGCTGAGATCCCACAATCCTTGGAACTCAAAATAGAAGGGATGACTTTTGTGGCCGACGTCAAACCAAGACGATGGGTTAAAGGCCAGGTGTACAAACACCATGACCTGCCCCATCATCCAATCAACTATGCTCCACCACCGTGCCCGTCCCAACCGACACCCTACGATGACAATTTCGATTTTGCAAAGTCAGTATGGTTACAAGGTGACGATATAATTCCCATGAATCTCAAAGTCCTGAGGGAGGTCTTCAGAGACAAAGACCCCCACGAGCTGCCGTCGGAGCTGGTCGCCTGTCTGGTAGGCAATAAAAAGGCCATAAAAGTAAACAATAATGCATATAAGCAATGGGAGAAAGAGCAGGAGGCGCAGCTCAATGACACAAGACGGAACCTGGTTCTGTCCAGCCCATCACCATCAACCGTCCCGCCGCCTAGCCACAACCCGATCCAGACACCGGAAGCGCCACAGCAGATCAGCAGTTCCAACCTTCCCTCATGTGGAAAAGGCTCTTGTCAAAACCCAAAAAGACATGCTGAACAAGACCCAGTCTTACCTTCCTCAGCTGCTCAGGTACGGCTTCCTTCTCAGGATTTTTCTGAGAGGCCTTTTATGCATTGGAACCCGACGATTCTATTTCCAGAAATTGTCAGCAATGCTATGGTCCCCCTTGCATTAAATGACAATGAAAAGGTACTACCCCCTGTCAGGTTAAGCCAAAATAAGGACCAGCCACTGCTGCACCTCAAAAGTTGCGGCGCAGTGCTAGGAATAGAAATAGGTGCCTTGTAAATGAAAAAGGGGAAGTGCAGATTGATGTGGATGGCTTTATAGACATCCCTTTACATTATGCTGAGGGTCAAAACCTATTGTCTCTAATGGGGGCAGCCCATATACCTATACCTTCTAACATTCTGCAGCCCAAACAGTAACCCAACCCAGCTGCATCAAGCTCTAACACAGTCAAAAGGAAGAAGGCCCATCAAGAGGCCTGTGTTGCAACTATAGAAGACAGCGGCCTGCAAGCGGACGAACCTCTGGTGGCAGTAGGTCCACCAATTGAGGCCCAAACACAGGACATGAGCCCTCAGCATGCTCAACTGAACACGGCTCAAGTCAAGGCAGGCCTTCTTGAAGAGGACGACGACCCATACCTGGACAGGGTCGATTATGGAGATGACTAGGTTTTTTTTCATTTTTTTTCTTCTCAAGAGAGAGTGTTGTTGTATTTAACCAATGACAGTTGTAACATCTCCAATTTTCTACCTTTTGCAACTCTGTGCATCCAAACACTGTTCACAGTGCTGGATATTAGTGCCGCAGCTATTTTTTGTGACTAAGCTATCTATCAATATGATATGGTGCTATTTCTATTGTGCTTTGGGTTTTTTTAATGATATTGTGCTATCCTACAAGTTTTGCAAGTGTTTGTGCTGGTGCTCGTGCTTGTGCTGTGCAACATATCGGTTATGTTATACAAGAAAATTAAATTAATGTGCTGGAATGTGCGAGGCCTTGGTAACACCAATAAGTGCAACGCAGTTAGAATTTGCATTAGGGCCGCCCACGCTGATGTTGCCATATTGCAGGAAACAAAAAAACAAGATTGGGATATGGCCAGCTTTTACAAGTCTTTCCCCTCATACTATCATTACCCGGGAGCATTCATCTCCTCAAGGAACACGTCAGGTGGATGTATTATAGCTTGGCGAAGATGCTACATTCTTGAAAATATGTGGCTTCACAGAACACATGCACATCATTGCTAAGAGACACACGCACATACCACATATTCCAAGTCACAGTGGCATATGGGCCACAAGGGGAACATAATAAGCGACGGTTCATAGCAAAATTAAGACTCCTTCCCATAATCCCGGCCATCCCGTGTATATTAGGAGGGGATTTTAATCTAGTAAGGTGGATGGCGGATAGATCCACTATGTGCACTGAATGGGACCTCATGGACGGTTTCAATGATCTGATAGGCGATCAGCAACTTTACGATGTACCTTTGAAGCAAAAACGGTTCACTTGGTCAAATAACCAACCCCAACCGATATTATCTAAACTCGACAGAGTCTTTCTAAGCCCAGACTGGATGCTACTGTACCCCAACATCAACCTTATGCCAGCAAAGAGGGTGGTTTTGGATCATATTCCATTGTTGCTAACTTGCTCAAACAGAGCCCCCACAAAACGTCCCCATCGCATCGAGAGGTTTTGGCTGCAATATAGAGAGGTCGGCCAAATAACGCGGGCTGTTTGGAGTTCGAACACAGAGCATGTGGACCCAACTAAAGCTTACTCGGACAAGGTGAATGAGATGCACAAAAGACTACAAGAGTGGCACAGATGTCGCTTTTCTTGACTCGACCTACACCTGAACAACTGCAAGAAAACGATCCAGGTCTTTGATACACTGGAGGAGCGAAGGACACTGACACCCTTGGAGATTTTCATTCGAATCAAAGCAAGAGAGGTTGCATACGAACTGGCTAACAATTTGGAGATCAAATGGCATCAGCGATCTAGAAGTAGATGTCTGCGAGAGGGTGACCGGAACACATCTTATTTCCATGCTTTAGCCTCATCAAGGCATAGAAAGAAGGCGGTAACCACAATCAAGCACAACGAGACAGTTATAACAGACATCAACCAAATCACACAAGCGTTCCTCGACCATTACAAAGCACTACTTGGCATGAGGAAAATACATCCCCCTATTGATCTTGCCGGATTGTTTGCTCAGGAGAGCTGCCTAGCCGAAATAGACCTACCTTTTTCTGATGCAGAAATCACCTCAGCAGTCCACGGGCTAGCATCAAACAAAGTAAGTGGCCCAGACGGGATACCAAATGAATTCTTCAAGCAAAATTGGGATACTCTAAAGCCACAAGTGACCAAGGTGATCAATTCTTTCCAGTCAGAGGAGTTGGACCTCAAGCCGGTTAATGAGGCTCACATTGTGCTCATTCCCAAAACTGAAACCCTGGAAAATGTTACACAGTTCGGGCCAATTAGTGTAATAAACCTACTGCCAAAGCTCATATCCAAAATTCTTGCCAATCGTCTAAAGGCCTTCCTGCCGCACCTCATCTCGTCACATCAGACAGCTTTTGTCCACGAAAGATTCATAGCAGAGAACTTCCTCACAGCAAGAGAGATAATACATCATGTCCATCAGCAACAACAACCAGCTGTGCTGCTCAAACTGGATTTCACAAAGGCTTTCGATACGCTCGATTGGGATTTCCTCACAAATGTCCTCCAGACACGTGGCTTCCCACATCGATTCACACGATGGATAAGTCAATTGCTCACCTCTGCCTCTTCTAGGATTGTCATTAATGGCCAAGTATCGCAACGTTTCACGCACCAGCGGGGGCTGCGTCAAGGCGATCCGTTGTCGCCCATGCTCTTTATTCTTGCCACCGAAACCTTACAAAGAATGTTTCAAACGCTCAATGCAGCCTTGCCATACACCCTCACACCAAGGCTACATATGCCCATCATTGCCCTACAGTATGCAGACGACACGATCATTATAGCATCATGCAAAGGAACCACCATTCAATCAATTCTACTTGCCTTGCACTGCTTCTCATCTGCATCTGGATTACACATAAATTTCTCAAAGAGCACCTTTGTCCCCCTGTCCATTTCGGAACACACAGCTAGCAGAATCCAAACACTTCTAAAATGCCAAAAACAGCATTTCCTAATCACATACCTAGGCATGCCTCTGACCATAGGCATACCGTCTAAGGAGGAGCTAAGACCGATACTAGAAAAGCTGGAAAAGCGTCTAGAAGGATGGAAAGGAAAGCTCATCTCAAGGGCAGGGAGGTTGGTACTTGTCAAGTCTGTGCTCTCAGCAATTCCCACGTATTACATGTCATGCTTTATGTTCCCCAAATGGATGCTGCATAGATTGGACTCAGTGAGACGCAAATTTCTATGGGGGAAATCGGGACGGGGACAGATGATACCCCTTATGAATTGGGAGAGGGTGTGCCTGCCGACCTCTTGCGGAGGCATGGGGATCATAAACCTCGCATTACAGAACAAAGCTCTACTATTGCGATGGTGGTGGAAAATCCATCAATCAACGCAAGGGCTATGGAGCACCTTCACAAGAATGATCTACGCAGCAAGACACCCGAACAGGGGACCAACAATCCTATCTTCGCTAGGCTCCTTTTTCTGGAGGTGCCTGTGGTCTCTAAAACCTCTGTTCACTTACTTCACATCGTGGCAGATAAACTCAGGGCATCAAATTAGCTTTTGGTTCGACGCTTGGTCGGGAGAAATTCTGCGCGACACGATCGGTGGGGCGGTACCGCACCGCCACATATCCCTCAGACAGGCAAATGACTGCCTCCTAGTGTTACTACCGGGTCCACGCATGTTAGCTCAGGAGGAAGCATGCGTACAGCTTCAAAACATCAGCTTCACGCAACAAAATGATGCCATCCAATGGAATGTCACCACATCACGAGACTTTATAGTTAAATCTGTCTACAACACCCTAGCACAATGTGGGAAGACACGCTCGCCGCTCAACGGGATTTGGAAAGCCAAGGTAAGCCCATTGGTCCGCCTCTTTACCTTCCTGTTATTGCATAATAGAATTCTAACGCAACAGGTCATGCAAAGAAGACACTTCACCTTCCAACAAGGGTGCATCAATTGTGCAAGTGACACCCTCGAAACAGACATGCATCTATTTTTCCTATGCCCTTTTGCTACCGAGATGTGGGATAGACTGGCAAGGGCGTTGCGGATGCGGAGGCCAACGCCCAGAGAAACCATGAGCCAAACTTACATGGACTTAATGGCAGCACAGACAACCCGGAATAGCACAGCACAAACCCTATTCATGATAGGAACATGGCACCTGTGGAGAGAGAGAGAAACGACAGAATTTTCAAAGGAACTAGATCGAGTGCACTCTAAACAGCAGAAAGGATACTTTCGGATATCAGAATGAGCTTGCAACATTGCTAGAGCAATAGATTGCCAGATTGCTTTTTTGGTTGGTTTTTGGTTTTTTTGGGTTTTGCTTAGCTGTTGAAATTTACTACTGGTAGCTTCTACAAGGAATGATTGAAAAAAAAAACCAAAATAATTCATTGCTACAAATTCCCAATACCACTACTAAAAATGGGCATGCAATCCAAACAAATTTTCAACCTAAATAGCACATTGTTTGCACTAACCTAAATAACAAAAACAGTCATTGTTTTCAACCACTAATCTAGAGAGCATTATTTCTGCACTAACCATGACATGATTCAAACGCACTCTTAAGTGAAGATTTTCTTTGATACACGTGAGTTTCGAATTTTCAACATCGATTACTAAATGTCTCTTGACGAAATGCAAGCATTTATATTCACCAAAAATTTAACCTGTAATCTCATTGAAATTATAATAGTTAACTATCACTAAACTATTAAATCATTTGCTAACAAAAGAATAACTTAAATGGCAACTAAACAAGGGCTATCAAAATGTTTCTGAGAAAAGTAACTAAGGTTATGAGTTTTTTAAATACGCTGACCAGAAGGATATTAATTTCTATCGTTCGCCAGTTTTCTTTTTTTTTGAAAAATTCAAGAACGTTAGTTTTCTACCGTTTGAGTGCTTTTTTCTATTGTTCTGAAATTTATTTAAAATTCTGACCATTTATAGAAAATTAATTAGACTTTTAATCAAGAATAGAGAAAAAATTATGGACATTTAATTATATTTTGACCAACAGTACTTTACATTAGACTCACTCAGATTGATATTACGAAAATAGAAATGAGTATATATTGAGACTGGTGTGAAGTGGAAACAAAAAAATAAATTATAATTAAATGGCCATTATTTTTTGCTATACATGGTAAAAAAATGTAATTAATTTTCTTTACATGATCAAAATTGTAATTAAATTTTCAAAACTCAAAAAAGAAGGCAATCCCGACACGGTAGATTTTGTACCATTCAGCGGTAAACTCAAGTCACAAGCGGTAGTTTTTCGACCGTTCTGACCATTCAATCGAAAACCTCAACCCTTAACTTTTTTTATCGATACAATTTTCATAATTACCAAAAAAAATCTGACATAAGTGTGGGTACAATTGTGAAATGTATCCATGCCTTTTATACTTATCTTGAGCATTACCTATTAGTCTATTGGTATGGATACACACCTTTTAATTTAAGAAAGACTTGGTCATGTTGCTTTTGGTCAATTAATCACAAATTGGTAAGGTTGTGCTCTAGAGGAGGAGAATGAATGAGAGGAGAAAGGAAGGGAATTGAGGGAATGAAAGCTTTTTCACTTGCTTTCGAATTAAATTTTAAAATGTGAATGAATGATAGAGGATGAAAATAGATGGAAACATTTCTATTAGGTGCAATCGAATTCTCATCCCATCTATTTCCATTTCATTCCATCACTTTTCATTAAAATTTGGTAAAACTCAAGAGCATAGTCTAAATGACACTTTTATTTATAATTTCAACAGTAGCCACGCCAAGAGTGTTCATGTCTAGCTGCGGAGCGCGGGTTTAGACCTAATTAATGCAAAACAAATTGTTTAATATTAATCTTAAAGGTCGATACGTGTTAGGAATTAGGAGGGAGATGCATTACTGACCGTTGGATCACTATCAAGTTGCATATCTGAGGAGGTAACGATAAAACGGGAGATGTCCAATGTAAGAGAACTGAAGAGAAGTCGTAAAGAATAAGATGCTGAGTCGTTGAGTTTGTTAGAAACTTTTGCATATATGCCTAGCTATTATTTCTAATTACAAAAAAGACAGTGAGTAGCTATATAAAGGAGGAGCAATCATCTTCTTCAGCTGTCGATGAATTCTATCAAATACACCAATATGAAAACTTATATCTTACTCATCTTATTAGTTTTCTTAGCTGAATTGAATCTTTCTTTCGAGTAATCAATAAAGAACTTATTCAATCCAATTTATATCTCAATTTCGCAATTATTCTCTATTTGATTCACTGTCATTATCAATTTCATCTTCATTTAAATTAAAATTCTTGTATGATTCTAGCTAGGTCATAACAACACGACAAGCATAAATTAGGAATAGGTGCCTTGCTGATTAGTCGTAGACGATGATTGATGTTGTCCCTTTGATATGTCTCCAGATGTGCTTAATTTGATTGATATCACAAAACTATAAAAGTATTAGAAACTGATAGCTTGACCCCGTATTCGAGTCAAGGTCGTTGCCTTTTCCAAACAAACGTTGGGAAGAATATTTAACATTTGTAACGGATCTCCAACCTAGAGAGGCTTTTAATAAAAAAAAAATTTTGCAGTTGACCCTAAATTAAATAATTGACTAAGGAAATTTTATAGGAGAGGATGAGATAATTTCTTTAATGAGCATTGATAACTGTCTTCCGATTTTGTTCCACTTTTCACTTAGCATCTATGAAGTTGCCTCCCGTACAAAAATGGTTTCATCAATAATATTGGTGATAGGTGAAAATGAAATGCTGTCAAAGTTAATGAGAGCTTCATTTTTGTTGTTTTAATTAATTTTGTTTTTCGTGATCAAATGGAACTGGTCTTATGCACTTTTTTTTTTTTACAATTTTGAACTAACTTTTTTTGACATATATAAATACTTCTTAACGGAATGAGAATCTTTGTGTTCACTGAAGAATGAATTTATGATTTTATTGAAGTCGTTCTAGTTAGTTATCACTATGCTACAAGACCATTTGCATTTTGAACTAACTTTAAGACAATGATCCTAGCGTAAATTCAATTTTTACCAAACTTTTTATTAAAAAATGTTAACTTTTAATACTATTTTATCAAAAAACAGTTACACTTTCAATATTAAAATTTTAATTAGTTATAAAAGCTAAAGTTTTTTTAACTAAACTCGAAACTTAATTTTAATGTTTTTTATTTGTATTATATTTTTCATAATATGTACAGTAAGAATTTAATGTGCCATAAACTAGAAAAACCCATTTTGATATTTACTAGTAACTCTTTATCTAACCTCTTTAAACGCCTTGCAGAAAATGACATTAGTTTGCCACCTGATTTTATATAAGTTCTGTATATTCATTCATAAAGTGTAGGTGGATCATATCAGTTCAATTAGCTAATCTAGTTGTCTTTGGATTAGTCCATATGCATTCAATGGTCCATCTGCATTCAATGGTTCCACAAGTCAAATATGTCCATTAAAGATAATTAATTGTTTTCTTCAAATTGATGTAACCTCCAATCATGCAACAAGTACTGTAAGCTGGATTTGTAGCAATTCAGTAGAGTCTGAAACAATTAACAAACTATGAGTACTTACAGCACAAACTCGTCTATGGCTAGGCTTCTCCTTTTCCACATTTTTCTCACACAGTTCTTAATTTCACCTTCAATTGCCTACACCCCATCAAAGCAAGACTGTCAAAGAACCTGCGGGGATGTCGATATACCATATCCATTCGGCATAGAACCCAATTGTGCCTTATCCAAAGATTTCGTGTTGAACTGCACAAATACAACTGATGGGAGTTACAAGCCTTTTGTTTTCAACATAGAGGTTGTCGACATCTCCTTGCCTCTTGGCCAAGCCAGGATGAAGAACTATATTTCTTGGCAGTGTTATAATAGCACGTACAAAAACATTACTTGGAGCGATTGGTGGTTCAATGTTACTAAAACACCATTCAGATTCTCAAATACCCAAAACAAGTTCACCGTAATTGGTACAGAGACACTGGCTTATATCTACGTTTCAAACAGTAACGGATTCTGGTACAAACTTGGTTGTGTATCTGTGTCCTTGAGTGTAGATGGCTTAGTCAATGGTTCCTGCTCTGGCATTGGTTGCTGCCAGACAGCTATTCCTTCAGGAATGAACTATTACAGAGTCTACTTCGACAAAAATTACAACAATTCTGATGTCTCTAACTTCAGCCATTGTAGCTATGCAGTGCTTATGGAAGCAAACCAATTCGAGTTTAGCACTTTGTATGTCACAAGTTTGGCCTTTTGGGAACAGAACAAGGGCAGAGTTCCAATAGTTATGGATTGGACCATTGGCAGTAACACCTGCTTCGAGGCACAGCAAAACAAGAGCAGCTATGCATGCATTAGCGACAATAGCATCTGTGTCAACTCGTTCAACGGTCCAGGCTATCTCTGCAACTGTACCAAGGGGTATAATGGAAATCCCTATCTTCCTGGTGGTTGCAAAGGTTAAGTATTCTCTTCACCTATTAATTAAGTAGTGATGCATATACAGCTATTTCTTCTGCAATCTCGTTATTGTGCATATCCTAGTTCTAGTGAAACTTCTGCAATTTTTTTTTCTCTTCTATAATAGTAATACACAACTTTTTGAAGATTAATTATGTACAGGTAACTTATAACGTGCATAATTAGATCTTAGATGCCAAATCAGTATTCTATTGTTCGATTCAAGTCGGGTCAAAACTACATTTTTAACTCAGTCAAGCGTGAAAATCTGTCTCGAATTCTCACAGCTTAATGTTATTTATGGATCAAGACTTCAAGCTTTGAATCTTTGGATTCAGGCAGGTCTAGTGCAGGATGGCCAAGTCTTTCACACTATTATATTTTAGCTTTAAAACCCAGGGTCAATTTCAGGCTTTAAATTGATTGTTTCAAATTTCAGATTAATTTTGGCTACTTTGACTTTAGAATTTCGAATTTTAAATTAGAAAAGAGAAGACTTTCCTAACCCAGATTATATTGGTATCGGGTTTTGTGTACTGTTACATCTGGTTTCAGTTATGGTCGTATGCCTTCTTACAAAGACCCATACATACTATATATTGATGAAAAGCTTCCCTTGCCCATAAAATGCAGTATGCCAATCTTTGCTTAGTTCTTTACCAGAAAAAAAAAGAGTCTAATTGTTAACATTTTACCTACTGGACCAGCACTGGTAGAAGTTGTCAAAATTCGAGCACTTGTCGAATTAAATGCAACCAGTTCATCATAACAAAATTTGTTTTATAGTTCCTAACAAAATTTAATGATAAGTTTTGTTCTCATTCTTTTTTTCGGCAGATATAAATGAGTGTCAGAACAAATCAGCATATTGTGCACCTTCAGCAGATTGTTTGAACATACAAGGATCCTTTGAATGTAAATGTCCTTTAGGAACACATGGAAACCCTGAACTCAATGGAGAATGTTACAAAAAAGTGGCAACATCACTGACAGTGAAATTGGTTGTAGGTAATTTTTGAACAACAATTCTTTCCTTATTAGTTTCAGTTTGTAACACTTAAAAAGTTCAATTTAATCGTAATATCATACTAACAACCTTAATAAATTCTTATCTTATGTAGGCATTACTGTCAGTCTCATGATCGCATTAATTTTGAGCTGTTTAGTGTATTTCATACATGAAAGGAGAAAAATTGCTACAATGAAGGAAAAATGCTTTCAACAGTATGGAGGTCATATGTTGTATCAAGAAATGAAATCCAAACAGGGGTTTGCTTTTACAATATTGAAGGAAGAAGAACTGAAAGAGGCTACCAACAATTTTGATCCAAAAAATGTCATTGGAGAAGGAGGCAATGGTACCGTATACAAAGGGACTCTAGAAAATTATGATAATGTGGCAATCAAAAGATGTAAGACTATTGATGAGAGGCAAAAGAAAGAATTTGGCAAAGAGATTCTAATCCTTTCTCAAATCAACCACAAAAATATTGTAAGAATCCTTGGGTGTTGTCTAGAGGTAGAAATACCAATTTTAGTTTATGAGTTTATACCCAATGGAACCCTATTTGACCTCATTCATTCGCACCGTGCAACACACATCTCACTGAACATTCGCATCAGAATTGCCCAAGAGGCTGCCGAAGCACTTGCTTATCTGCACTCGTGGGCATTCCCTCCTATTGTTCACCGTGACGTAAAATCTTCTAACATACTTTTGGGTGACAATTTAATGGCCAAGGTGTCAGATTTTGGAGCTTCGGTTTTGGCACCGGCAGACAAAGATCAATTCCTGACACTTGTGCAAGGGACTCGTGGTTACTTAGACCCCGAATACATGCAGACCGGCCAGCTGACAGTCAAAAGTGATGTTTACAGCTTCGGTGTTGTTCTTCTTGAGCTTCTAACTGGCAAAAAAGCATTCTATGCGGATGGGTCCGATGAAAGATGTCTCTCATCGGCCTTTTTGTCTGCAATGAAGGAGAACAAACTCGAGGAAATTTTAGATGACCAAATTCTGAATGAAGAGAACATGAGTCTGATAACTGGGGTTGCTGAGCTAGCAAAAGAGTGCTTGAATATGGAAGGAGAAAAGAGACCTGAAATGAAAGAAATAGCTGAAACTCTTGACAGGTTGAGAAAAACCATGAAGCATCCATGGGTACAGGATAACCAGGATGAAATACAGAGCTTACTCGGTGAACCGTCGAACAATCAGTTGGAATTGACTTCATACCATAGTTTAGAAGAAAAGGCAATGCTGGCTATGGACGGGCGGTAAACAGAGCATGCATTGGAGACAAACAGAGCAAGTATGTGTTTTAAATTAAATGTTGTATTTGTAATTTGCTTCTTTATAATTTTTGTTCATTTTTTCTTCTGGGTTTAAAGAGATTAGCACCTTATCTTATATTTGCACTACACTGCTGTGGGGACAGTTATTGTTTATAAGCGCTTTTTAGAGCATCTTCATTTTTCAGATTCTTAGAGTTTCTAATACAGTTTTTAAATTAGTTTCAAATATGTAGATGAATTTCTTATTTAATAATTTTGTTTGAGAGTTTCTTATTTAACAATTTTGTTTTAAAATTTATAAACTCTGATGTAACTTAAATATTAGCTAAAATTGATCAGTCTTCCGCAATAATTATAATATTTGCTGATGTGACAATTAAGAAATTATAATTTTTCAGTTTCAGAAATGAAAGATTTAGAAATTAAAAAAAATTAAATTTCTAAATGAAAGGTTTAGAAGCTAAAAAAGATTAAATTTCTAAATTGATGCGTAATTATTTAGAAACTTCAAAAAATTTAGAAGCTGAAATGCTCTTAGATGTCAAAATTTAACTTCTCTAAATTAGTCTAAGGGACACTAGATAATATAATTATGTTACAGCCGTCCATTTTGATATAGAATTGGATCTCCACTTGCAACATTTGTTTTCTTTACTACGAAGCAATTTTATAAAATTATGCTTAAAGCTTTTAACGCTCAAGCGATAGCCTAAAAGGCGCCACATATATAAGAATAGATGAAAACTACGAATCAATTGTATAAAATTCACAATGAAGTGTCAATTTTGTAGACGAAAATGTGTTATTTACGTACGATTTCATCTGTATGTACTTCATCAACTTCTGTAGCAGTATGTATAATTATGTTAACTGTATGTACTTCACATTTTCAAAAAAAAAATTGCATGTTCTGGGATGTAGCTGTAAGCCTGTAAGGCAGAAAGATACCTGCTACTCATATTTACATGTATACGATTTAGTGTTAGCAACGTAATCTGGAGGCAACTATTTAAAAAAGAAACAACTTCAAGGCCTGAATCTAACTTTACGATGGGAATTTATGGACTGGACAATGGGTGATTAAACAATAAACAAGATTGTTAGCTAAAGCCCTACAAAATCAACATGCAACATAGCAGTCCCAACAAAGCACATCACCACATGCCTAGAGCAAGGAAGAGAACGGAAACTAACCGCATCTCCCACTTATGTTCTAATACAAAGCCATGTTGCCGGGCACAAAGAAAGAGCTAATTATACTGCCAAAATTGTACAAGAAGCTAGTACTGATTCCCTCTACCACGACCACCTGTTCTTCCTCGGCCACGGCTATACCCTCTACCACTGGGCCCACTCCCACCCTGTCCCCGCTCATACCCTGCATACATCATATTTCAACAAATCATGGTTTTGGAACAGCGTTGGAATTTATATTGAACTATACAGATTTCAAAGGCCAATTTGGAAATGATAATCATGGGAGATGATCATTGTAACCTTTTGCATTTTTAGATTAGGGAGAAAAGCTTTTCTTGCTTCTAATGTTTCATAGGGTACACATGACACCTTGCATCTTTAGTAAGCATAAAAGAAATCCTTACATATAAGGAAATAATGGGTTCATACCTCCATAGTTCCAGTGGCCTCGGCCACCACGACCACCCCGATTGCTATTAGGGTTCCATCCACCATTTTCTGGCAAAATAAGACAAATAGTAATTCATAAGAAATCTGCCAGTCCAAAATTCAATTTCCACAAGCCTGATGAAAAAATCATAGATTCATAGGTATGATACCTTGGTTGGCATAACCACCGCCATAGCCACCTTGGTTGCTATAACCATACCCACCTTCATTATTATAACCATATCCACCACCATATCCACCTTGATGACCATACCCACCACCTTGGTTCTCGTATCGATTTCCGTACCCACCTTGTCTGTTATCATAGCCTCCACCATACCCGCCTCTACTGCCCCAGCCCCTTCCCACTCTCCCCCTTCCTCTGCCCCTTCCTCCTCTTCCATAATCTTTAACAAAATGAGAAAAAATTATAATAGAATCCAAATAATGCAAAAAGATATATTAATTAATAATAACTAGCAGAGTTACCATATCACTATAATCAAACATTCTGCCTTTCCTATAAGTCTATAACTTGAGTAAATTACTTCAGACACGTACTTCTCTTAGAGCCTATGTAATCGAACTTTTAAACATCTAACTGTTACTATCTTTTACAAGAGAAGGCATGAGAGAAAACTGAAAAGTAAAAAAAAAATTAAAGGCACGCCAATTAATCCCAACCTTGATTTTGTCGTGGCTGGTATTGTATAGTGGGTTGATATTGCGGTTGTTGATATCTTCTTGGTTGCCTTGAATGGTGCTCTGCTGGAGCTGGAGCTTGATACCTACACAACAGAAATATATGATATGGAAATTCAAAAACATGAAGAATAAAGAAGTCTCCTAACAAGATCTGCAGTCACACTAATATACGTTATAAACAACTCAAAGTAGAGATTAATACCAGCACTAGACAAATACACATACTGACTGCTAAAATTTGCAGATCTTCTATGCTAAGGCACGAGTTTCCTTAACAATAATAGAAGAAAAATTGCTAACCCGGGAGAATCTTTATTGAGCTCAGCAGGTGACAAGGAGATGGAGATCATAGAAACATGGCGTGTCATCTCCAAACTGTAATGAGTTACTCCAAACATTAAAGCAGTTATTAGAGACAACATAGTGAGAGGAAAAAGATTAAGTAGAAAGGACTTAACGGTACAAGGCCCTCCTCAATGGGTTCCCACACATCGGTTATACTGACAGAACTAATAGATGTATCTTGGTGCAAACCAGGAATCCTTTTCTGTATTTAAAAAATAATAAAACATAAATTAGAACCGTAAACGACAGACATGCAATTTTCTATGTGAGAATTAGTAATCCCACTTATCCCGGTGCCTAGAAGAAAGAACTGGCTTGGTAACATTTAAATGTAAAAATAAGCACCACAGATAATGCTTGCTAAAGAATAGTTTTCAACAGCGCAACCGTGAGACAATATATGTAATAATTCCAGTGAATTTTTTTGTTAAAAACAAAGTGATAAGAGCATTGTAATGATCTTCAGAGAAATCAGGAACCAACCTTTATAATCTCCACAATTGAGACGGTTTTGCTAATTGCTTGGCCCATTGCCTTGAACACAATCTCTTTAGCTCCTTTTTCCTATTTAACAAAACAGATAAATTAAATGAATTCATGCTAAAAAGATACAACGAAATGAATTCATGCTAAAAGAAATTTACACCTTGTTTGCAAGCAAGAAAATACAGAAAAAGTCACTAATGTACGATAGATAAAAGCACATGCATGCCTCTTACAACGGCTGGAAATAACTATTTACAGCAAAAAAAAAATAGAACTGAATAGTTACACATTTTCGGTGCAATGTAGAAATAGTCAAAGATTAAATAGATAAGCTACTAGGTTCTAAATTACTAAAATCTAACGGATTCAGTAACAATACATTACCAAAATTCTTCTGAGATTTTGCACTGCAAAACTGGTACTGGTGCTAATCGCAATTAGAACACTAATCAGAGATCTAATCATCTAAATAACAAATTATGGAACTAAAAAAGAGCATCGACGCGCATTATACCTGCAAAAGACTAGTAGCATAGTTGAGATAATTCCTGATGGGGCCTTGAGCAGTGATTCGGATCTCATTCTCGTTTATCGCGGATTCGGGTCGCGGTTTCTCTACCCTCTGATACCGGTCCATGGGAATTGGACTTGATCGGGGATCACTTGTGAAAACAAACGAGAAGAAGGAGAAATGAGAGAACAGATTAGTGCTCTAGAGTTTGGTGGATTGAAGGAGACGGGTCGACGAGAGCAAGGAGGCGCTAAAACCCTAAGATAAAGCTAAACCCTTTCACGAGGAAATTTACGTAGACTCGGTTTTTCCGTGATGAATTTGGTCCAGTAATCAGATGATAAAAAAAGTTAAATTTATGGGTGTAATGGAAGTCGGGCGGATTCGAGTCGGGTAGTTTGACTGTTGATAATAGTCGAACTTTCGATCGAATCAGGATAGTTTGACTATCGATAATAGTCGGATTGCAGGTTGGGTCGGATTTTGATTCGTCAGGTGTCGACAACTTTGGGGTTATAGGTCGGGTCGGGTGAGATCGGGTCGGGTTGCAGATATGGTCGCATCGGTCTTTTCCGAGTAACGGTCGGGTCGGATCGGGGTCGGTCGGTCTAGGGTAGGACTGCATCTACAACTTTCGGATTTTGGTTCGAGTTGGGTGAGATTGGGTCAGGTTCGGATCGAGTTGCACCGACAACTTTTGAGTATTATTTTGAGTTTTAAGTTCAATCGGACAAGATCGGGCCGCGTTATTTAATTGTGTTATTAAATCTTGACTTACTCTAATGTTAATTTGTTAGTAAAATTGGATTATGATGTAGGTAAGTTATGATTAGATCGATTTATAAGTTGTATCAAGTCAAGTTGGGTCGGGTCCGGGTCGGATCCTCATGTATTGCGTCATCAAAGATTATGGATCGTCTCAGATCGGGTCGGCTCGGCTTGGGCGCTCATGTGTCACTTCGACTCGAATTACGAGTCATCTCAAGTCGGACTGGATCGTACTCGAATTAGTTTGACTTTATCAAAATATCGAGTCGAGTCGAGTTCAGGTCGGATCACGACAGTTGTGCCACATCTAAAAACAACGATATTCTTGTTTTTGCCACTAATCACCACTTTATAATTTCTAAATTAGAAAAAAATCACAATTTCTTAAAATTTCCGAAATACCCCTAAGAACCATTTGGAATCAGAACGCATCTAACCCATTCGAGCTTGTACCAGTGGAGCTTGTACGAGTGAACAATCTCACTGCTGGATGAAGCTTGGTAAGACCTTTTTCATTTGAAATTTGAAAACGCTACTGTATGACTTGGACAATGCCTGAATCATCTCAATGCTTCAATTTCAATTCCGTAATTTCTTTTGAGAATTGGATTTTCAGTCAATGCCTGGATTAAACACAAACTAATTTTCCTTATATGGGGAAATCGTGTTTTTGCCACCCAAAAACGCTCAATTTATTTTTTTTCCACCCGAAAATCTCCTCTTGCTAAAATGCCACTTAAAAACACTACTAATTCATGTTTTTACCACTACTCATATTTTTATGATTTCTTAATTAAAAAACAATCAGCTTTTTAATTAAATACCGATTCTACCCCTCACTAATATGCTATCGGTAATACCAGTATTGGATCTGACTGGTATGATGTTAGAATTAGTACCAGAATGAATACAATGGTATGATGTTAGATCGTATCTCGCAATATTCAGCAGATATGGACTCAGAATTGCTTGGCATCGTAGTATGAATATATGGCTTGTAAGTTTTGGCTATAGTAATGTGCCAGGAATGAAGTAGCAACGATGATGCGCATGTTTATTTCTATACTATCTTATAAAGCATCTAAGAAATGGAGTTCTCCATTTGGTCATAGTCTTACTTTTTTTATGGACTAAAATACCCTTCAAACTAGAGGATACTAATACACAATGCTTGATTCTATAAGGACAATAATGTCATTTGTACAAATTATATATGGTATGTATTATAAGAATGATTATTTACATATTGTCATTTGACTATCAATGTACATCAATCATGTCGTTTTCAACTGTGATATACTCGGCATGAGTATAAAATGGTTCTAATTGAATATAATCCATAATTCAAATGTAATTTTTTAAAACAAAATAAAAACGAATTTTAACTTTCATTTAAAAAGTTAGACTGTAATTTTTAGAATAAAATGAGTTTAATTGTTTTTGACAATTAAATGTCATTCAAGCTAATAAAATGGTTTAAGTCCATTTTGTTTAAGAAATTGAGCTCAACGGGAGTTTTATTGGTGCATTTTATTATACTATGTGAGTAATTTAGAAAGACCAGCGATGAATAGGAACAAATTTGAGTTATCGAAAAAATAAAAATTTGAACTTACTCCATAAGTCTTGTTTCAACTCTATAAATTTCTCATTTTTTTAAATATTTTGGATATAGAAATATAATAGTGTAATTGTATATGTAAAATTTTTAAGTACTTTACTTTTATTATTTTTGCATTTCTTTCATAATTCCATTACTATTAAGCATAAAATTTTATAAATTGGTATTTTACATATTCGAAAAATAGATCTAAAAATTTATTTATATTACAATTAAACTATATTTTAATTTCATTTTAAAGTTTAACGATTAAATGATCGACTCAAGGTTAACATACGTTAAACATTTTTTGAAAACATGATTGTTTTCCTTTCTAGAAAATATTGTGCTAATTGGTGCTGAACATTTTACTCTTATAATATTTGATTACATAATTTTAAAAAAATTTCATACAATATCAACTTTTTGAGTTTGTGTTACATTAAAAAAATGCAACACAATTTACTTTCAATATCGTATAGATTTAGATACATACAATAATACTTGGCATATTAGATATTTTTAATACATATAAATTACAACTTACATCTAATGTCAACATATTTGACATGGAAAACAAACTCATTTCTATTATCAATATACTTTATAGTTTAGTAACAATTTAATACCAACTTTCGGACATAACTGTTTTATATTTACTAATATGTAACTCTTTCAATATGATTTCAAACATAAATTTCGTATCATTAAGTGATAATGACATTTTATAGTTGACGTTGATCATTATCGAAATTATAATTCTGACGAGAAATAAGAGAATGTATCAAGCCAAATCATTTATATGTATTTGATAGTTTCTTTGTACAAGCAGAATTTCAGATCATAAAATAGCGCTTGCTTTTTTCAAAGTAACAACGCATTAATTATCTTGGCAGTGCATATCTATCTACATGTTTTAGTTAGAGGCAAAATCGGAAAAATAGAGAAAAAGTTTGTCTCTGCACTGAAAATTAGAAATATTGCGCTTATAATAGCGCCGCCCAAAAAATATAGGAGAGTATTTCATTTCCAGCTAATGAGTATCAATCTATTGGCGTTATGATACTCATAATTATACTATATATACTATATAAATAATAAAAGAGCTTGGAGTTTTATGAGTTAGATCGGTTGTTTGAATAAATCACAACCGTTAATTTTGTATTCTTTTAATTTCATCTTTCATCTTTCATCCTCCTTAATCCAAAATAAAAGAAAACAAAAACAATTGAATGTGCTCATAAACTTGCCAATTTTGATGACTTGTCATTACATTATATATATTTGCTTGTTATTTTACCCCCCAAATCAGATTGTAGTCGACCGAAAAAAAGATTTGGATCAGAGAATAATGTATTAACATATTAGAAAGTATTAACATTTATCGAGAATGTGATTGTTATAACTTTATAAAACTTGTCATGAGAATATAATTGAAATGCATTCACAAAATATTAAAAAATAAATTTAATAAAATAAAAATATTATCCGTTGCATGACACGGACATCATACTATACTATATTGTACTATAGAAATTACCCTATGTTATTATTCGTTCCATGCGAACGAATTCAGATCAATACGACCAACTTGTGTCAGCTGAAATCCCCGACCAAAAAAAATACCCTATGTTGCACAAGCTGGTTGCTACTCACATGTTTCTGGACCGTGTAGAAGTCTGAATCCTAATTGTCCTTGCATGCAAGGTGATCTCAAATGATGTAGATTTCATTTTTCGAAACAATTTAATGAGTCAACACTTCAAGGAGACGACTCATATCCAGTATATCGAAGAAAGGACAATGGGCGTGGAGTTAATGTGCGAAAATCCTAGCTAGATAATACAACGGTGATACCTAGAGAATCATCGTCTAAATGAAATTGTTGTACAGTGCATGTATATGTTATATTGTTATGTAGTTGAAAGATAAATACGCGCGAAAAATTATAAAATCACTTCTCCAAGCATCTATTTTTAATACAATTAATTGACAAGAACACATAATTTTGAATATGCGTCGAATAATTCACAAAAATGTGATACACGCAAAAATAGTATTTGATCAACACGCAATTTAAATGATTCTTTTTCATTCATAATGTCTCTCGTTGCTTGGCACGGGTACTATTACTAGTAATTACAAAACAACCTTTCACTTTTTGTTCATGTGCAATAAAGGGTAAGTAAGAAAAAAAAAATAGAACAGTATCGGATTGTCAGGAATTCCACACTTCACCGTATCGTTACATATATGCCAAAATTATGTTTAATGTTTCCAAGATTGAGCATGTAGATCCTTTTCCACCGTTAGGCCTTGCAAAGTTGCAATTTTTCTTAATTTGCTGAGGGATAGAATTGATATTTAATTAAAAAGCTGATTGTTTTTAATTAAGAAATTATAAAAATATGAGTAGTGGTAAAAATATGAATTAGTAGTGTTTTTAAGTAGCATTGTAGCAAGAGAAGGTTTTTGGGTGGCAAAAAAATAAATTGGATGTTTTTGAGTGGCAAAAACACGATTTTTCCTTATATCTATTATTCATTGCTTAATTGTGTTCTATGTTTGATGCTTCAATTTTACCTTCATAAATCATAACAGTGGAGCTATTTGCAATCTTCATAGTGTTGTTATTTGATCATGTACCAGTGGAGCTTGACAGTGACAAAATAAAACATAGTAGTATAACAAAACATAGCATATACATGCAGTGACATAGCAGTATTAATGAAAGCATATATACCAATTAACAAAACATAACAGTATACATCTACGCATCATACAAATCTATGCAACTTCCCACAAAAATCTGAGAAAAACATAACAATATAACAAAAACCCAAGAAAAACATCTATGCATCATACAAATCATGTTGGGTCATACAAGATAACATAACAGTATAACAAAAACCAAGGAAAAACATCTATGCAGAACGGTCGAATCAATTTCCAAATATGGTCTACAACCATTTAGAAATCCATCTATTCACGGTTTTAGCGCCAAAAACATCTTGCTAAAGCGAGTCTTGTTGCCATCAGTCTCACAATCTATCTCAATTATGCTACTAAAACATCTCTTCTCCAATTCTGCCTTAAAATTGTACACCAATTGAAAGCTCCTCCCAAGATCCATGTAGATGACCCAAAGTAGCTCTCATTTCCGACCAAGTCTTGCTATAACTCATTTTGACATTAAATTCATCTTCTAACTTGTTCCTTACTTCCTTCGCTCCAGCTGATGAATTTTTTCTACAACCAACCTCCAATCTTATCTGATATCTAAGACTTCGAAACCATCTTTCCTTCCATCATGCTAGTGGACATACACATATGCTCATGAAGTAACACCTTCACCTTCAATTCCAAAATTACTTATTTCCATTAGTTATAATATTACAATTTTTTAGATTATGAGATAAATATTTAACAAAGTAATGCATACCATGAAGGTTTTATCATCGCCTCGAAGTCTAGAAGCACGAATTCTTCAAAGACAATCTGGATGTTTGCATTTTGCCATGAACATTTTCTTGTCTGACTTCAATGTAGCATATTCAAATTCATTTTTTATCGCAAAATGCCTTAATGTTTTTCTTAAGGTATCAACATCTGGAAATATAGCATTGATCTATATTATTGGATTTTCAAGATCATGTGAAATGCTATACGTAGTCTCTTCCAATGGCTCATTCCTTTCAATTCGTCATTGACTCTTCATCCTCTCTTGCATCTTCCAATTGCTCTTTCATTTCATCAATGAACTTCGCACCCTCTCTTACACCGTCCAATGGCTCATCCATAACATCATTAAAATCCACACCCTCTCTTGCATCATCTAGTGGCTGATCCAAGCATTGACTACTATAATTTGAACTTCCATCCAAATCACACAATACTACGAGAAGGATTATTTTTCTTTCAGATTCATACATCCTAAATATTTCTGGAATTTGTGACTCAAATGCTACTCCCACATCTCTACATTCATTTTTGTCAAAAAAACCATGTTTATAAGTGCCCCAAGATAACTCCTCTTTTAAACCACTAATCAACTTGCACAAAGAAAATTTGTCTGAATCTACCACCCATTTTAACGTCCTTTCCTTCATATACGTCTTTTTATCCAAATTATGTTTGTTCTAGGGGTGTAAATGGGTCAGGTTGGTCGGATTTCGTATAGTTTTTCAACTCGTTAGATGTCATTCGGTTTGTAGTGTTTTCAACCCGTAACCAACCAACCAGAAATAAAAATCATCGAACATATATTTTATTTAGGCGGTCGGGTTTTGCGGGTTTCATAAACTTCAATATTTCACACATTTTTTTAATAATACAAAAGTAAAAGTAACAATTGAAAATAATTTAAATAACACATTGGCGTTAGTTCGTTCTAAAAATTAAAATTAAGAAGTTTGACAAAAAAAAATATACATGTAAGTTTGTGACGAAAATCGAATAAAAAACTTTATTACTAGCAGTATAATTGTCTAATTAAATATAAAAGGTCGGGTCGGGTTTCACCCACGTTTTATTCTACAATATGTATCTACGTATTAGATGTCGGGTTCGACAAAATAAAAACCGTAACCGACCATAAAAAATCGAAATTCGTATTTTTTTTCAGGTTGTGTTGGTCGGATCGGTCGGGTTAATCGGATTAGTCGGATTGGACTTACACCCCTAATTTGTTCCATTATTCTTCTATCTTGACATCTATGCGAAAAGCAGTTTGTGGATCATAACTACACATAATCGATTACATATCAGTAATTTACATCAGTACATAAAGGGAATTTTCATAATTAGTTGCGACCAATTTTATTTTTAAAAATGTACTGCACATCTAGTTTTCAGAATTTGATGTTATTAAGTTTGAGTTACATTGCTTCCTAGATTTGATCAATCAACGATTCTATTAATTTTAATTTTATAGGGATAATTATTTAAAAGAATCCAGGAGGTAATCAGTATTTGACAAGCTTTTAAAAAACGGAGTTTAAATTTCAGTTAAACCGGTTTAACGGGAAAAACTTGTCATGGCGTTAAGTTTTCAGGAAAAAAACGTTTTTAACTGGTTTTCTGCAGTTTAACGGTTTTAACTCCGTTTTAACTCCGTTTAAACCGTGTAAATCCGTTAAAATCAGGCCGTTTTAACGCCATTTTTTATTTTTTTATTTTTTTATTTTTTTATTTTTTCTTTGTGTTTTTGCTGGATGCTTACTGTAATGTACTTGGTGATTTGTTAACTTGTTGAATTAATTTAGTTTTTCAATTTTTGTTTACTATTTTATTAACTTGGAATTAGTTATTGTGAACTTAGTCGGGTAGTTACTAGTGTTATGATGATGTGTTGATTGTTTGGGTACACTGGTCTTGTGTGTTATATTGATGCTGGCATGAGATATTATTATGTTGGTACAACTTACGCAATTAGATAGTGGAGGTTATAAAAAATACACATTTCAAAATAAAATACATTCTAAATTCTAATTATTAAACATATCATATAACATCATTTATATTTTTAAACAATGAAAAAGACAGCAATGTTAATAATAATGTTAAATATATTATATAATATATAGTTACATAGAGTCATACATATGACAAAAGTGTGTATGTTTGCACCATAATTTGGTCTAAAATAAATAAATAATAGACAAAAAATGGTTGGCCGTTTTTTAATTTAACTTCCGTATAATTCCGTTTTAACGTTAAACCGTTAAGCGACCACCTCACCGTTAAGGGCCGTTAAACGTTTTTTAAAAGCTTGGTATTTGATAATCAATATTTATCAATCTAAATATTTTACTCAGGAGGTATCCATAGAGGAGGCGATCACTCAGGCGGCAGAGCGATGGCAACACTTCCAGTTTAAATTTGCGTGCGATCAAACAACTTCCACTTTCAGTTCTGGAGTGATCGAGTGGTTTTGGCGGGAGAGGTTAGAGTTGGTGTCGGAAATTTTGATCTGACGAATATCATCTCGCATGTTTGGCTCCTCAGGTATATTTTTGGAAATATACTAAAAATTGGATTTTTTTTTTATTTATAAAAAAGTGTAAAAAAGTAATTAATAGCAAAAATAAGAATTAGTGTTACTTTTAGATGGCAATTTAGCGAGAAGGTTTCGGATAACAAAAACACAAAAAACTTATTTCCGTGTGGCAAAAAACACAATTTCTCGTTCTTCATTTTTTACACATCAGAGAACGTCAAAACGGATGAATCGAGTCAGTCTCCTCTCTCCAGTCTCAGAAATGGCTTCCTCCTACAATTCTCTTCTCTTCCTCTCCATTCTCTTCTTACTCTCCCTTTTCTTCCTCAGATCCGACGCCAAGAAGAACACGCGCGCCGTAGTCAACCCCGCGAAAGTGACTCAGCTCTCATGGCATCCTCGCGCTTTCATCTACAAGGGATTCCTCTCGGACGACGAGTGCGATCACCTCATTACCTTGGTTAATCAAATTTCAAAATTCAGGTTATACTCTTTCAATCTGTGTAACCGGTTGAGATTAGGTGTTAATTTGTTGTTCAATTGTTAAACTATTGGTAAAAAGGCGAAGGATAAGCTGGAGAAATCAATGGTCGCCGATAATGAATCGGGGAAGAGTTTGGCGAGCGAGGTCAGAACCAGCTCTGGAATGTTCTTGGAGAAACATCAGGTATTAAATATAATTGCGGATATCTCGATTTGTTACTTATTGGGATTTGGAGAGCATGCAATTTATCTGTATAAACTTTCTATATACAGTTCTGTTGTGAAAAATTCGAACTTATAATTATAGTAGTTGAAGTATGAACCTTATCAAAATATAGTGCTGTAAGTTAATCTTGTAATTTCATAAAAGTGCTTTTCAATTTGTAATGAGTGAGCCATTACACTGAAACTAAGTATACAAACGTTGTTTTCACTCGAATAAGTCTTATTTGTTAATCACAAAAAAGTCAAAAACCTCATTATAAATCTTTGTAAATTCCAGTTGTAAGTTTGTATAGCCTGCAGAAGTGGCCCATGGCATGTTAGGTGATATATTAAAGCCAATGGACCATACTCAGACCATAATTACTGTTAAGTTCAATCACAATCACATGGCAGTTATACCATTACCACATGGCAGTAATACCAACTTCTGTTGTTAGATATAAATTTTGAAGTGGTTCGAGTGAAAAAGTAATTTGGCAATAGTTACGTTGCATTGTGCACACTGAGTTAATGGAATTTAAGTTGCTTTACTTGCTTCACACTCACTTGAACCAATCTGTTTTAGTTCTAAAAGTTTTTTAATCTAGACCTCAGTAGCAACAAGCACCTTTATCTTAAATATACATAAGGTACTGTTCATGGTATTTGTCCGCGTGAGAGGGTGATATCTTTTTTTTTATAACTTCTACTTCTCAAGTCGTGTAACTCATGATGAGTTTTCTTTTTGTTTTGAAGGATGATGTGGTGGCTGCAATAGAGCAGAGGATATCAACCTGGACTTTCTTGCCAGAAGGTAAAATCCTCTTTTTCAAGGTATAACTCATGTAATTATACCTTAAATTTGTTAGTGATTTGCTGATCTCATTGTTTTTCTTCAGAGAATGGGGAGTCGATTCAAATATTACATTATGAGAATGGACAAAAGTACGAACCACATTTTGATTATTTTCATGACAAGAATAATCAGGCACTTGGTGGCCATAGGATTGCTACTGTACTAATGTACCTGTCCAATATAGAGAAAGGTGGAGAGACTGTTTTTCCAAATGCTGAGGTTTGTTTGCTTCTTTTCTCTTTGGAAAATTTTCTAACACGTAACCAGAAAGGTTGAAAGAACATTCATTTATTTATAACTTGTCTGTTGGGTTGTCTAGTGTTTTAATATGTGGAATTTATATATTTTAATACCCTTTTCAGGTTGTAAATAACATATTTGAGTATAATGAGACTCTTGAGGGCTAGCTATGTGAAATAACTTCGTCTCCTTCCCAAGGGTTCTTGACATTTAACAATTTCTTGAGCAAATATAAATGTCTTGTTATTTGGATGCAGGCAACAGTTCCTCATGACTGAAAATTACTTGTGTAAATTTTCTGTATTTTCAGGGAAAACTTTCCCAGCCAAAGGATGACACATGGTCTGACTGTGCAAAAAAAGGCTATGCAGGTACTTTCTGTTAATTTTTCTGCAATTTTCTGTGAGCATCCATGATCATAAGTTATAGAACTAATTTAGTAGTGAAATGGCAGTTATCTGACGAATGCCCTGAAAGAACATATAACAGTTGCTGAAAAAGAAACAGAAAACTACATTATATTGGAAAGAAGGAATTAAATATTGTGACAACTATCTAAATAAACTGTATGAACAGTGAAACCTAGAAAAGGTGATGCTCTCCTATTATTCAGTCTCCACCCTGATGCAACCACAGATGAAAAGAGTCTGCATGGGAGTTGTCCTGTCATAGAAGGAGAGAAATGGTCGGCAACAAAATGGATCCATGTCAAGTCATTTGATCGAGTGGCACACCAGTCAGCTGACGGGTGCGAAGACCAGAATGAACAGTGTGCTCAGTGGGCTGCAGTTGGAGAGTGTGCAAAGAACCCTAACTACATGGTTGGGAATAAGGATTCCCCTGGTTTCTGTAGAAAGAGTTGTGGTGTTTGCTCTCAGTAGTGGCGTTGATTGTTGCATACCTGTAGATAAGCTTGAGAGGATTTTCCCCTATGGTTGCTCTTCAGAAACCAGTAGAGAGGTTGGCCTTAATTGTGCGTGATTTTTGTTGTTTCTTTTTTCCTTATTAGTGAGAATAATTAGAGTAATGGCAAGAGATTGTCTCTGTAGTGGTCTTGACGTGGTTATGTAATCGGGAACTTTTTGGTGGGAGTAGATGCTAATGAGTATAATACATGGGTCAAATTAATAACATTTTCGTATTTACTATCAAAATTTACAATGGTTATGAGGCTTGACTTTCCTTTCAGACCTTTCTCCACAATGACCAACAACTGTATATAAGGCAGAAATTCTCTCTTTCTGACCAAAAGAACCCAAACAATAAAGAAAATTCTGACATGTCACAATTTTCAGATATTTACTTCCCTCCCAACTTGTCTAGAAAGATTAGCAACCCATGATTTTTTGTTTTACATCCTTGGTCTTAGAAGCCATAACCCCATCGTTTCCTGCGAGAGCTCTGTACTTGTCCTTTCTTGTTAAGGTGGTGCACTCATAAGATAAAGTGGAGGCAATAATTCTTTGGATGTAGTTTGCCACTTCGTGGCTCGACTTGCCACCAGCGCATGTTAGGTCAGCTGGTAACTTGTTCAAGAAGGTGACCTCATAAATGGGGCTCGGATTCATGAAAAAATAGAATGAGTCCATTCCTTTCCATCCCCTCGCGGTTGTACCGTGGAACATAGTCATTCGGTTCTCCATTGCTACTGGTACAATCTGGTCAGTGAGCTCCGCAAACAGCGAGGAAAATCTTTTGACAAACAAAAAATATTTCATTGATGTATATATGTGAGGAAGGTCTAATATGACACCCCCGATTGACTGGTGAAGTAACCAGTGCTGCTTTATTGTCTGCAATTTCCCCTAATCATTTTTCTTATTATTCCCTTGTATATTTTCTTATTATTCTCTCTTGTGTCCCAATCTATATATAGATTTGTCAAAGGAAATATTTATATGAGATACTATAGTATGATTAGTGTAGGTATTTATTTTTATAAACATACCTCAACAAAAATGGCTCGCGGCATGTAGTCCCTTCAGGGCAGATCACAAGATCTCCCTCTCTAAGCAACTCCTTGATCATAGCCGCATCTTTCGACCGGTCACGACTCAACCTGACAGTCTTGATCGGCGACAAGAACTCTGACAAACGAGACAATGAATAAGTGACAGCCGCTATGGGTCTGCCCAGTGCCACAGACAAAAATATCGGATCGAGCAATGTACGATGACAGCAGACAAAGAGAACACCAAATTGGTTTCTCGACTGCTGAGCTGGTGGCGGTGGCGTCCCCTTGATGATTACACGTACTCCAAGCATCCAGAAGGCATAGTAAACCCATGGCATGGGAAGAAGTGCACCGGCAGCTATACGCAAACATGCCAAAATAAAGCCAACCGGAATCCAGAGGACAATGAGGATTGCAGTCATCGGTGTTGGCCGCCGAACCAACCGGCCGTCATGGAAAACTACTGGTTTTGGAAGCTGGTGCATTTTTAAGGGCTCCACTCTCTTTTGCGACACTATATACGCTTCCTGTAAAAAAACAACATGCAGTTCATTCAAACTGGAAATTAATTAATTAATTAGTTAACTAATTTATTTATTCAAATTAATTTATGTAGGACTCAAATCCACTGAGTTGGTTCAGAACCAGAAATTTGTCTTTTATTGGTTTCCTTGGGTCAGTTGGCATCACCAATAAATTGATTGTTTACTATTCTCGTTAGATGATAATTAATACTATTAAGGAAAGTTTGTTCAATTTGAGGTGCACAAGTCAGAAGTAACTAACTTAGCAATAAACACTAACAATTAACATCTATGCTTAATTAGTTGCAAATTTTTCAAGATATTCTCCCAGTAGACTACCTTAAGTTTTGGTTATCCCAAAAAAGTGACAAACAAAGATTTCAGCTTCTTTTGGCTTTGTAACAAACACATATAATTAAACTGAAACACCTACATATATTTCGTGTGGTTTACAATAATGGTACTCATACTATTTGTATGCTACTTGACTGTTAATGCCAAATTCTTTTTGTGATACTGGTAGTTTAATTTGTGATGGGGCATTTAACAAGACGTTATATTTTATCATCCAACTTTTAACAATTTAACTCTCCTCCGAATTTAATTTATTTTCATATAATTTAAAAGTATAACGCCCCTATTAGTTTTAAAAAAAAAGTATAAATATGTACCAAATAGATCATAATATATTGTCCAAAAGTATGAGCCCTTATTATGTCGCTCCTTACAATTGGAAAAGCTTGGTCAATTAAAGTTTCTAAATATATATGTACCAAATAGATAATAAATTCGTAATACTAACTATTGAGACATTACATATAATATGAATGGAGTTGCATATAAGTAATACAAATAATGTCGGTATTCTCACTAACCATGTTTTTTTGTATCAATTAATTCACACTACCAAAGTCATTATGAATCAACTTTATTTTTAAATCGATGTCATTATTAACATTATACAGATTATTGACTCCAATAATCAACTTATATTATTAAATCAATTACTATCTCAGCAGGGACAGAAGCAGAAACCTTTCTTATGGAGATAAGTTTTATGAACCTCTATATTATTCATCAAAAATCACAACTTATATAATTTTCTGAAATATAGAGATCAATAACCAGGGATAGATGATGTACAATTTTCGTGAATGACAGTCAACTCGTTCACTTCACTGAAGTCTGAATCAATAATATTAATATCCCTAATTAATTAATTAAATTATTATTATTTTTTAAAATGGGGTCAATTCCCAATTTGCTCCAAATTAAAAGGTTCAACTCGGATAAAAAGCTCTCCTTAAAAAATAAATGTAATCTGGTTCTTTGATTTTCCATAAGGTGCCATCATTTCTTTTTTTTTTTGAAAGCTTAACAGAAGCTGCCAAGTGATATAAGGTGCCATCATTTCTATGCAGCAAAATTAACAAGAAAAAAGTATATTGAGAACATAAATAGGGAAGCAAACCTGACAAAGCTTCATGTATGGATAATCTGTTTCCCGACTACCCAACGCGATCGCCGGCATCTTTTCTCCGAACACATTCCTCAATGCATCTGCCTTGTTCTCTTCAACTAGCACACCTGGCCGAGAAACAAACCCCGTGACCCGGCCTCGCCACGTACAAATTTCTGTGCCTATGACAGTGTCAACCCCCAAATAGTCCTTTAGGAAGGGCTCCACCATGATTCTAGGGTTCGATGTGAGCACACAACGCCGGCCAAAGGCTGAGAATACACACCATGTCTCTGGATGGAGATCTGTGGCATAGAATTTTGGCATCACGGCTTGTGCCACAGACTCCAATCCAGTTACTCGCATGCCGACAAATGTAGCAAATATGAGCACCTTTTTGTTAAATTTGTAAAATTAAAATTAACCTTGTTATTATTTTATGAAAAAAAATTCACCCTTGCAATTACTCATATAAAAAATAAGATGAAGAAAAAATTAAAAGGATGTTTTGTTAATGATATATTGATAAAATACACTTCAGTTCTTTCCTTCACACCATATCTAGAAAATGTTATAAGATGATAGACATACAATCTACAATTCAAATTTGCTTCATATTGGATCATTCTACAGTAATACAGAGGTTAAAAAATGGATTGGATGGAGCACGATGCCAATGGAATAAACATCTGCAATAGATCGAGCAGATGCTTACCATATGTAATGTTCTTTTGATAAAGTGTATAAAGTAGAAACAATCAAAATTTTATTATGCCATGATAAATGTAGAACAGAGAACTTATAAGATAGCATGTAATAACCTACTTGGATACCGGCTGCCTCAGAGAAGCGGTACAGCAAACCAGCTATTGGAGATAGAAGAAGGAAAAGGAGGAGGCGAAGGACACCACCTGTCTCAAAAGCCACCAATGCAAAGTATGAAAATGAGCTACAGCCACCGAGCAGCATCCCGTCCATGTCGACAACCACTGTCTGATTTTCTCGATCATTTGACGAGCATTTTTCGATGGCAGGAAAGGGGGCATAGTCATCCATTGAACCAATACTATTTCTAACGTTTCTAATTACTACAAGTGTGCTTATGTGTATGTGCTTGGAGTAGTAGGCTAATAAAATTGGATATATGATATGTGTATATATATATAAGCAAAGTTGGATATCAGGAAGGATTAAAATGAGAAAGTTAAGTTGGTGAGAGGTAGAAGATTGCAAAAAGATAGGGGAAAGGGGATAAATATAATTGAATTAGTTGTGTAATTTGGTTGACGAGGTTTCTTGATTAAATTGGGTTTCAAAGAACCTTGGGTAACTAACACAAAGAAGCAATTAAAACAGGGTAACATATGTTGAAATTTATTCCAACCTATGAGCAAATATGTGATATAATTATATATTAAATTATGGACTGTCAAATTAATTTAACACTTGATTCAAAATTGATCAGAATATTATCAAGTGATATATGTCATGAAGAAGTGGACCTTAGATGTGTAGAATGTATATTGATAATTTATTATTTAGTGATGGTCTAAATTGAAATAAATTACAGAGCAATATTTATATCGCTATTGGTCTCCGGAGAACACGATTTATTGGCACGCAACCTTGTTTAGAATAAACCCATTACTAAGAATTATTTTGGATATGATTGAGAGATTATACGGTTCTAATTCTATGCATGATCATTTATATAATTATTTGATTACATCACTAATTAAATAATTAATATTGGAACTTGGGATTTAAAGGCGCATATATGTGCTACCAGCAAATTTTGATCAATGCCTTAATTGCTTTAATGAAACATTAATACAAGAAATTTAAGTTTCTTAATGGCCACTTTCTCCTCTTTGTAAATATAAGAATATAGAACCGAAAAGTTGCCCTCACACAATTTTGTTATACATATCCAAAATATAATTTCTCTAAAGCTCATCTCTTTCTCTCTATGGTTTTATTGTGAGATAGAGTGATTTTCTTAATTTTCGGATTTATGCATAAAGAATTGTTGACACCGTTCTTTTTTTATTTCTCCATCGGATCTAGAAAAAGAACGTTATGTTGTGCTAAGGGACAAGCATTCAACGGTATCGTGTTTTCTCCGAAAGACCAACAAGCAACCGATTGTGCATACGTGCATCGGATATGATTTTTAAATCTTCATCTATTAATATATATAAGGTATGCTTCCGCTCAATTTATAATATCTCTAAAGTAGATTTTGAATTTAGAAATCGGTACAGATTTCTATCAACATCACCATCAGTCCATCACTAACCATACTAATTTAATACTGTATAGTAACTAAATAGTTAGCTTATTCAACATTGATACAGAGGTTAAAATATGAGTATTGGTTGGTGTTAATTATATTCTTTTTTTAATTTTCACTGTACTGTTAACAATTCATCAATACTACTTGATTAAACAAATTAAGGCCACAATATTTAATTCCTATTAGCTTCACAATATATACCTTGGATATATAGTCATAAATTTCTTTTCGCTCATTTGGTAATGCTAACCATAATAAAGTAAAGAAAAATAAAGTGAGATAATGAAGTTTTTGAGCATACCACAAACCAACCATACCGGTATTTAATTCAATGAGCAACTATGTACTTAGTATTGAGCGTAGAAATGTAGACCCAATTGGATACAGAGCAAATGGTTAGGCTGACCTCCTCTCTTTGTTTCTTTTAAGGAAAATGTTAGAAAGACATCATAGTCAATATGATATCAATTTATTGTTTAGATTAAATGATTCTTTCCAAATTAATGGTTATATTATGAAATAATATTTCAAAGAAGAGGGTTCAAATGCCCCAACTTTTGGATGCTTTCATCATGTCTTTAAAATCTACATCATTCATCACGTACATCTTTTTTTATCTCAATTTTATATTATTTATTAGAGTGTGGCTACGGTACTTGCGCAATCACGGTGGAGCTTCTGCTTAGAAATTCAAAATGAAAACAACTGATTCACACCGTTGAAAATATTATCCATACTAAAATCTACTTAGAGATTCAATTTTTATCTTTTAATTTTTTTTACTATTTTATCGAGTGAATTAAATATTCATTTATTGAAGAGGTCTATAAAACATTAGATCAATGAATTTTCCACTCATTCAATAAAATAGTAAAAAATAATCTAAACTATGAAAATTTTGGTTTCCAAGTATATTTTAGTGTGGATAATATTTTCAATGATTCAAATTAGTCATTTGTACTTTGAAATTTGAGATATGCAATCGCGGGTACATAGAATTTGTGCTTGCGTACTTAAGCGATGTAGCATCGCTCTATTTATCATTTCTTGATGTATATTATAAATTTTGAGAAAATGAAGACATTTGAATCATTTTATATTGCAAAATAAGTTCCTTTCTAATAGTACGCTGTACGTAAGTTCATTAAATTCTCGTTGGCAACGCACAGTATAAGCTATGTCATATCGTTGGCAACACAGAGATAATCGCTTTACATGTTTTGTAGCTATGGCACAGATAATTAACTAAAACAGAAACGACACACCCCATTTTTATTTTTCGTCGCAAAAATAATAAACTCCATTTGTTTGATACCCCTTTTAATTGAGGGAGTAGAGTAGCTTCTCACGGCTTTAAACTCAAAATTGATTCAAAGTATGCTAGAGCCATCCGATTGTATTAAGATTTACATTTCTGAAGCAATTTTAATTTTTTTCTCAATTAGTAATGCGAATCTTGATGCAATCGGACGGCCGAAAAAGACTTTGAACTCTAATTTGAGTTCAAAGCCGCGAGAGCTAACCCTGTCAGTACTCGTCCTTTCCAGCAAAACTTATTAATTATTATAAACGGCTGGAGTGCACAATTTTTTCAAACGACCGGGCCCACAAATAAATTACAATAATCGATTTCAGTCAAATTTATTTTAACAGATGCTTGAGAACCAAAATATTATTTTTGCTCTTTTACATTACTTGAAATTGGAAGGGATCTGTTAAAATAAATTGCCAACTTATTATAAACGGTTTGGCACGACACTAAACAGTTAGTTTTTAATTATTTTTAATGTGTCGTTTCGTGTCGTGTAAAAAATTGGAATGGATCGGAACAGAACAATTAAGATACGGCAAACGTGTCGTGTCTTAACCGTGTCGTGTCTAAACGTGACGTAT
This sequence comes from Eleocharis quinqueflora, assembly GCA_964058865.1. Classification (NCBI taxonomy): domain Eukaryota; kingdom Viridiplantae; phylum Streptophyta; class Magnoliopsida; order Poales; family Cyperaceae; genus Eleocharis; species Eleocharis quinqueflora. Next base: position 46,260 of record CAXKVX010001537.1, read on the forward strand.
CTTAGCGTGCCGTGCCGTGCCTAGTCGTAACGTGTTGCTTTGGCGTGGCGTGCCTTATTTGTGTTAATCGTGCCGAAAATAATAATAAAAAGTAAAAAAAATTACAAGAACATAAAATTTTCAAAAAAAAAATCTTTAAATTTTATAGACAATTACTTTTTTGGACCTCTAGTACATTTTTACAGACAATTATTTTCTTTGGGCCTCTAGTACATTTCGTGCCTAAAATGTGTCGTGTCTAGACGTGTTCTCGTGTCGTGTCGTATTTTCGTGTTGTGCCTCTCATCGTAAACGTTTTGTGTCGTGTTGTGCCCTACAGTATGAAATTTAAGCATGACATGCTTAAGACACGGCACGTAAACAGTATCGTGATGTGTCTCGTGCCGTGTCGTATCATTATCGTGATGTGTCGTTACGTGCCATTTTTAGACACACAGACACGATTTTGAGAACTCTAATCACTGACCAGTCTTCCAAAATAGTATAATAATAATGATGCGCTTTTAAAAAGTCCTTTTTGAATTCTCCTGCCTTCAGATTCTCTCAAATTTTTTCTAGGAAGCGACTAACTGTCCTCTCTTATAAGCCCCCCTTACACGTTCCTCATATAAGTCTTTATACTCAAATGTAGTAGTCTTTATATTTTTTAGTATAAGTCTATATACTTAAAAATGATTATCATTGCATTTGTTCAATAAATTATTTATACAAAGAATTAAAAATAATTTATCATTGCATTTGAGTGAAGGGGCGCGTAAGGGGGACAGAAACTGGGAGGACAGTTATATTTACTCTTTTTTCTAATGTGATGACGATAATTAATTCAGAAATTATCTTGTATTTTGGGAATCAAATCACAAATATGACCATGTCACTCTTTTAAGCCTTCTTAGTTATTCAGGGGGCTTGCCCCCTCCAAAAAAAGCTTCTTTCCAAAATAATTTTATATATTTATATGATTTTTCAAATTCTTTTGCAAAATAATTATGAATATTTAAAAATGTTCATCATTTTGTCTCATCTAAAAAAATTATAAATCTTGCCTTCTCGAAAATCCAAAATCCGTCCTGATTATTTGATAATTTTCATCTACGTCGCCATCAAATTTTTATACATAAAAATTCTATATAACCCATCAATATCCAAAATATTCTTAATTATTATTATTTTTTAAATTTACTTCGAGAGGAGGAACCTGCTTCCATATTAACTAATTACTTGTCATGCTCAACTATATACTCCCCTCTTTCCTATAGTAGAGGGTAGTATATAGTGTAAATGCTAATAAATACGGATTAATAATGATTTTTCATAAACATTTTTTGTATGGAAGGCTTAATAGGCTTAATATGAAATTGTACCGTATCACTACCATTAGGCCTCTTTTTATAATTAGTTGAGCATGACAAGTATAAAATTATATATAATTCAAACTAGAAAATAAAATAAATTTAGGCATGTTTTTAGTTGCTTGAATATGACGTGTATCAAATTTGGATTACATTGAAAAACATTAATTAAGCCTTCCATCAAATAATATAAAAATTTAGTGGTGAAAGTAATAATATATTTATAATGAATGACCAATCAAATTCTAAATTGTTCAAAAAATAATTCAAACTAGAAAAAAGTTAGGAATCTTTTAAATTACTTGAATTGTATGGAATTTGGATTAATTTGGAAACCATCTGTCTCCCATAAAATAATTTAATATTTTTAGCGGTGAAAGTTTTAATGGAGTAATAATTAATGACCAATCATATTCTAAATTGACTTAAATTTGCTACACTACCTAGCTATCGAAATCATTAGAAGCGCACCTACAATTTAATTTTTTAATTTGAATAATTTTTGTTTTAAAAAATATGCACCTAAGAATTGAATTGATGATAGAATTATCTTATAAAAAACATATATAAAAAGTTCATTATAATTAATAGAGGCATTTGATTTTTTTTGTCACTACAAAACTTCAAAATTGTCAAAATACTACTCAGAAATTTTTTTTTGTCAAAATGTCACTACTGACCACTTTTTTGTATTGAGATCAGGGGTCCGAAATGGCATTTTACAAATTTTTTTTAGTGACATTTTGACAATTTTCATGTTTTGTAGTGACATAAAACTAAAAATTTCTAATTAATACTATTTATATCACCATTTAAAGGCTTTTAAAATCAATTCATATTTTTAATTTTTTTTATTTTATATGCCTGGTACTACAACATTTACAAGGTAATTATGAGGGACAACTGACAGTTTTAGTGGCCTATCATATTATTGGACGTATATAGAATGTTTCGTTGTCTTTCATTAATAGAATGGGGGCAGCACATGTTTGCTACAGTGGCGGAGCTACGTAGGAGCAAATCTGATGTCGCGCAACATCTGTGCTAGAACGCATGTCGACTGTTCGAGTGCATCGAGATTCATGTTCTAAAATAAACCTCCTTCATTTTCATCGTTAACAGTCGATCTGAAGTTGGCGGTCGATTCGGACCATTCAGCTGCGCTACATCGTGTGTTGTGCGATAGTTGATTCGGGTCCGAGCTATATAGGGGCTTGATTTGTCAAAATTGCGGTCCTCATCCATTAGTGCTGGAGTAGAATAGAAGTATTGCTTAGGTTTTATTATAGAATTTGAACTAGGTGCCTATGAGATTTTATGTTTGTATTTGATTGGTAAATAGACTCGCAGCCTACGAAGTTGGAGAAATGTTACAATTAGCTACTTCAAAGTTCTTTTGAAAATTTTAAAATATAATTTTTTTCCTTTATAACCTTCAAACTTGTAATTTATATAATAACACACTAACACGTGTGTTACGAAAAATTAGAAAGAAAGTTGTTGTACAAAATAAAATATGAAAATAATTTATTTATGCTATAAAGATGCTCAAAATAATCAAAATATTTTAAAAATATAATATACTCTTATGCAGTTAGGTTTAATTTTAAAAATTAAAATAATTACAATAATTTGGTATAAATATTCATCTGTAATAATAATAAAATAAGCGAAATACATTTAAGAATACATGTTAATAAATTATTATTTTATAATAATTATTATTTTATTTTTATTTTGATTTTTATCATTATTATTTTTATTTTTTATTATTATTATTATTATTATTATTATTATTATAGTCATGGTCGTATAGTAGATTTAAAAATTACCCGAATCAGCTCTGGTCGCTCATAAGTCATAATATAAAACGAAAAGTAACAAATTCTTTTTTCTATGTAGCTGGCGTTGCCGTTGCAGCTGTTTTTTTATGCAGATTATGTGGCAGCTCCATTTCTAGTTTGAAACATCCTCTAAATAAAACATGAATAATCAATCAGTGAATTTCTGACATGTGAAAGGTTCTTCTCTTATTTTCAGCCTTATTTTCATTTTTTTCAAACTAAAAATGCATCTTCATATTTGCAAGAATAATTTTAATCATACAATTAGATTTCAAGAAAATGAAATTAAATAAATAAAATTTTAGATGCATTTTTAATTATTTAAATAGTGTGTGTACCAAATTTGAATCAACTTAAAATTTGAATGGTTGTTCAAGTCGTCTAAATTTTGCTTATAAAAATTTTAAATTGTTTGATGGAAGACTAAACATTTTCTAATTGAACTAAATTTGTTACATGTCTTATCTAAATAAAAGAAAATATATTCACAATTTTAATTTATTTAATCTGAATGATATTTCCCAAATATATGTAACCTTAAAATTAAAAGTAGAATGCAAATTAAATTAGAATATTATTTTCTAAAAAAAATTAATGAGTCCGTATAAACTGTCTTGCACTAAATTATGATGTGATTGTTAGATGATTATTAAATTGTTAGGTATAAATTATAATGGAGCAAACTGTGGTACAAATGTACAATGATAAAAAAAACAAGATAAAGATATCAACTAACATGATTCAGTGACAGAAGGAGACGTAGGAAAGGGAATTAATGAGAGTCTCATGTCGTCCTCCAAATGTCATTGATGAATGGTGATGCAATTGTTGAATCTACAGTCAATTTAATTAATACACAACAAGTCCCTACAATCAGTTCTATGACGTGGTGCACCATAGATTGTACCACAAATTATTATTAGATTAGGTTGGGAAAGGCACTCGCAGTCTCTCTGTTGTCAACAATTTTCTCCGGATTTTGCAGTGTCTTTTTGGCATATTATGATCCGAAAATAAGAGTATGGCTAAAATAATATGCATAGTACACTCCATTTTGTACTATGTATATATATATATATAGGTCAATAAATTTAGATTTAAGTTGCTCAATAAATTCTTCATATGAAAACATTGTAGGAAATCAAATTTCGTGATTTTTAGAGCTTTTTTGCTATTTTTTAAATATTTTTTAAAAACAGTCCATATTTAATACCACAAAAGTGTCATTTCTGAGCTGTTTTTAAAAAATATTTAAAAAATAACAAAACTCTAAAAATTACAAAATATTATTTCCTACAAGATTTTGATATGAAGAATTTATTGAGCAACTTAAATATCAATTTAATGACCAAATTAAATATAAATGACCGCATCGTACGAAATGGGATGTACTATGCATATTATTTTAGCCATGCTCCGAAAATAATACTTGTAAGTTGTAAGTTGTAAACTAGGGAGCAGTGTTGGGGCGGATTCAGGATTCTCGTCAGGGAGTTCAAGATTTACGAGTTTTTTTCAAGAGTTCGATGTGATATTTATTTTTTTTAAATTATCTTATATGATTATTTGTATAAAAAATTCAAATATATAGTCATTGTGAAAAAAAAAATATATATGGTCATTTTCGAAAAAAAAAATTTAGAGTGTGCAGCTGCATTCCTGAGTGTATGTGGCTCCGCCACTAGAGCAGTGCACATCACCGGCTTCACAAGATGGACCCAACAGTAACGCCATTGGACAAATTCTTAGTCTACTCGGTGAAAATTGAGGAAGAAAGGAAAGAAAAGTAAAGGAAAGAAGAAAATGGAAGGGAAGAGTTATCCTTGGAGGGTAAAAAAAAATAGTGGTTTAGACGAAAAAATTTAACCTCGAAATCATTTTTCCTCCTTTAATTCGAAGCTATAGAAAAAATAACATCTGTTTTTTTTTTTTTACTTAACCTCCCCTTTTCTCATCTCCTAAATTGTGCTCCGAGCAGGTTTTTAGTGTCAAGACTAAACTCTTAAGATGTACCCAAAAATGATAAAAATATATTTATCAATTAATATTTATATTTCGATTTGAATCATTTTTAGAAATATTAAACTATTTAAGAAGTTTTTAAATAGTAGTAGTTAGGTTATCAATTAATATTTATCAATGATAAAAATACTCATAAGTTCTTCATTCGAACTTCATTTAAGATGATTCAAAGTGTATTAAAAAGCTTAGAAAGAGCTTTATAATATTGACGTATCATCTAGGACATTCTAACTCTTAATTTGTGTGATAAAATGTACTAAAGTAGAGCAGTACCTTGAACTTTTACAAAACAAACTTAATTTCACCTTAATTACTTCTAAAATCTACAAAACTCGGTCAATTTAACACAATTAATCCTAGGTTTAAACATATATAATTTTGGTTTATCAAAAGTACAAATCACTGCACAAACAAGTGTTTGTGATCAAATCTCTTACATATTATATATATTTTATTATATAATATGATTTTTTATTATTTTATATATACTTTGTCGTATTTTAGAATTTGAAAACTGACGTATCGCCGCACGTATTGAATACTATACCCGCACCTGCACCTGCACCCGTGCAACATGATACTCTGTCGTGCTGTGACATGTACTAAAGTATTTGGTAGATAACTTCCTAAAGTTTTGATAATTTAGAATATCTGAATTGGGCTATATTTGAATTAGGCTACTTTTTTCTTATCTTTTATGTTTTTATGCTTTGTTTTGGGTAGAGTCATTTATTTGGGCTTTTGATCCGGAAGACAAATGGAGAAGAAGACCATAAATAATTTGAGATGATTGTTCAATAGTTTCTCGAAGACACATCGTATTCTGTGTGTAAAAAATATCAGACATGAAATGAATGAAAATTGCTTCTTTTCTTTATATTTTCTTTACAGTTTATTTGCCCTCATTTACTTCAAATCGTTAGATTACAGTTAGTTTCTTTTCAAATACTTCTTCTTTACAGTTAATTTCTTATATTCTCTGTGTAAGGTCATGAATTCCTCATGACAATTGCTTTGAATAAGAAGGCAAGATTAAGAAGATATAATGTATCACGACACGAAATCCTCGAATGTTCTTTTAAATCTCAAAGAATTCAGGAAAACTGTTAATTTCAAAAGAGTTGTAACAGAATACAAATTAAATCTAAAAGCAATGTTCTCTCAAAAAGAGGTCGTAAGTTTGAAATTCAATTCTGAAAAATTTAGATCAAAATTTGAATTAAACTTGAAATAAAAAATTCACTTCTTAGAAAAAATCTCCTTCCTTTTTATAACTGAAATTTCTTGAATATTCTTTCCTCATAAATAAAAAATCTAGGTAGGTAACTTAAAAGTGAAGAAAATATTATGTATTATCTCAACTCACTGCACTAAAAAGTGAAGGTAAAAGACTGTGTATTGCACAAAGTGGAAAAGAAATATTTATATGAGAAAGTGGTACTTCCAATACATTTTCTTGCACTGCAAACCAGGTTAACATGTTAGCCCAACTAGTCACTTTTTTTAAGGCTCAAGTATAAATTCACACACACACACACACACACGCACATAAGAAGCAGTATATACCGATTTGCAATTTGAAGGCCATAAATATTAGCTCAAATTAAACTTCAAGCAGGTGGAGATGGACTCTGCAACAATACATACTCTTCTGTCATGCTTCTTTCTCTTCTTCATAGGTAAAATATTCAATTATATTACATAATACATAACAGTGTCAAAGCAGTTATTATTTATTTATTTTCTGTGCATACAACATTTCTTGATTATTGTTAGCTTTTTGAAATTATCCAATTCTTTTTCTATCGAACTAATCAATTTCATATACTAATTAACAATTTCCACAAAACAGTTCTCAGAACTGAATCAATGACAATCTAATCAGACAGTATTTATATAATGATAACAGGTGTGGTTGATGCTGATGCTCAGATGGCCACATTCCACATAAGAAACAAGTGCACTTTTCCTGTATGGCCAGGGATTGCACCAAATTCTGGAAATCCAGTGTTAGCTGACGGCGGTTTCCTTCTTCAGCCAGGACAGAAGAAACAGGTAAAGGCACCGCCTAAATGGAACGGTCGCTTCTAGGGATGCACTGGATGCAACTTTGAATCTGGTGCCAAACCAGCATGCAAAACCGGGGATTGTCGAGGGTTGCTTTCTTGTAATGGGTCTGTCAGTTTGCGGCCTGCTACTCTAGTTGAGGTACTGGTCAATTAAGGAAAAATGAGGCAGGAAAATTGTACTCAATAAACTGTAATACATCCATCTTCCATCGTCCTTCAATTCATCAGCTCATCCATTCATTGTTATGTTTATTCATTCAACGTCCGATCAAAATTCAGGTGGCATTGCAAGAGGACCAGAGCAAGCCTAGCTTCTACGATGTGAGCCTCATCGATGGATACAACCTCCCCATATCTGTTGCAACCAAGCCATATAACAGCAAGTGCACAATTGGAAGTTGCAAGCAAAGCATTAATGATGCATGCCCCAAAGAACTTCAGGTTTGATAGAATCCGTAGTGTGCAGAAATTAAATAAAATTCAATTTTGTTGGTTCTTTAGCATTGGAAATTAAAAATGTTGCTTGGAAAAAAGTCCAGTTCAACAACAAACCCCAAAAGAAAAATCAAATAACAACTCTATACCAGTTCTCTGAAAAGTATAAATCTGCACAAAAGCTCTGTAAACAAAACCAGCAAGCACGACATGTTATCTTACTAAATCAATTTTAAAAAAATAACACAGGTGACTGACACGGCTGGATCCGTTATTGCTTGCAAGAGCGCTTGTCTGGCCTTCGACCTTGACGTGTTTTGCTGTAGAAACTCGTACGGAAAACCAGAGACATGCAAGGAAAGCATGTACTAAAAAATGTTCAAAGAAGCATGCCCTTCATACTTCAGCTATGCATTTGATACTCCCTCTCCCTTGGTGAATTGCTTCTCAAAAGACTATGTTATTACCTTTTTCCCTTCAAAATGGAGCGCCTTGGATGAACTTCATGGAGAGATAAGAACTCGAGTACGTGCGTATCAGTATAAATACATCTCTAGCTTCTTTATATTAAAATGTTAATCGGCAAAAAGAGAATATTTGTAGCAGATATAACCCATATATACAAGCTTGTTTAGTATAATATACCACTATAATAACAAATAAAATGCAGGACAAGAGATGCTGTTACTAGTTTATATATGTAGTTCTACTTCTTTTGTTAATGGATTAGGTTAATTGGGATATAAAAATAACACTTGCTCAATCACGGTTCCAACTTCTAAAGAAAGCAAAGAGAAAGGTGACATCAGTAACATACTAACATGTAAAACGACAGGTCATATAACCAACAGTGAGAAATGGGGTCTCCATTGTGTCTTCATTCTAGTGTAATATCTGGTTGAGAGAATAATTAATGTTCTAACAAATTAAAAGGCCCATGTGCAGTGAGTTAGGGCCTACTTATCTAAAAAAAAACAATGTATAGCTGTTATATTTTAATGGGCTGGTAAAGTCTAGCCCAACCATATATTTATCTATATTTTTTAAAATATAGGTTTAACTTCACCATTTTTAATTTTGTTTTCAAGTTCTGAATGGATCTAAACACAACTCTTTTAGGAGATCTTCTACCGCGCAACACAAATACTGTGTGTGCTGTACAGTAAATTTCAGTCTTTGATTTGCATCAAGATTCGTACAAGCTAAACTTTATAATATCAAACTCTCTGAATCAAATCTGAACTGTTTGTAACCTACAGCGCAGAGAATCTGAGACGTTCATTCCTATTGCGCGGCAGAGAATCAGCTTCCCTTTTAGCCTATCTAGTATCAGTGACAGTGAATTCTCTTGTTTAGCTTCTAGGTCCATTACCAGAATAATTTAAATATAAATATTAACTTGTTGCAGGCACTTGGCACTGTCCTAACATCGTCTAATAAAAAGAGCAGATCAAATCAATTTTCCTTGCTTTACTCTTTACCCTAGTTTGCTATAGGTTTGGAAGACCATATATTCCAAAATAAACACTTTATCTTGATTGCTACCACGCAAAGCAAATCAAAGGTTAAGACTGATACTTAGACTCTAAAGAGTTTTTATGGTGTTTTTCTTTTAATAGCTTGAAAACAGCTTACCATTGAATATTATATCAACTATTTTGCAATTTGGCAACTCACAATTCAGAATTTAATATGAAAATCAAATTAATATGATGCTGATTGCTGAAAACCATCATAACAAAATTTACATGGAAAACAATTGTAGCAATACCTAACCACATGATTCAGGAGCAAAGACATTAGGAACTAGGGGGTAGGAATGGTAACATGAAATTTGTGATTTGTGATTTGTCACATTCAATCTGAATTTAGTTCAAAATTAATATGTTCAACTAAATTTTCTTCATTTGAGCTTTAGTTTTAAATTAAACAACTGAAGTTAAATTACTTGACCTTAACCCAAATATACGTCCACACAATTTGAAAATTCCATCAGTAATCTAATATAATATAATCACTATCCATGTTTAATCTCATGCATAATTGTTCATGATTGCTTATGTGGTGGTGAGATTCTACTACTAAAGTGAAGGTGATTTCCCTCCAATATTGGGAACTCAAAATTTACTTTTCTGACTTGAGTTCAAGTGAATTTGATTTATAGAAAAAAAAAATCAAGGTAGTAATAGTTTTTCCAAACTTGAACTGTGTGTAGTCATATAGAAGCTCAATAATTAATAATTAATAATTAATTGTAATTACTCTCCAAAATATAGGAGATTAAAGTTTTTATTTTGCGTCTTCAATGGTTTTCTTGTTTTAAAATTTAACAATATAAAATGAGTTTATTCTATTAACATCAACATTTCGTGCAATAACTAACCTTCGGAACCTTGCACTTTCGGGTCCATATCACCAATTCAATATAATTTACATATTAAAACCTCATAAAAAATCAAAATTGATTTTTGTGTCATATTTATATTCTATGGATTTCGAGAAGAGACGATTGTATTTTATATGTAACCAGGCTTTTAAAAAACTCTGTTTTAATCATTTAACTTCGTTTTAACTTGAAAAAAATCTTTGACGTTAAGTTTTTGAGAAATAACCGTTTTTGTTGTTTTCTATGTTTTAACCGTTTTAACTTGGATTAAACCGTTTAAATCCGTTTTACTTGATTATCGTTAAAACCGTTTTGTTATAATTTACAAGAGCAAAAAATTCGCATGTTTAGTCATATGACCTCCAAAATAGTTTTACTCTAACATAACTAATTATACATAAGCAATCAACCGACGAATCCTATCACATGCCTCTAAACAAATTTCTATACTTCTGAATCAACATATTTAACTTAGTCGGGTAGTTACCAGTGTTATGATGGAGTGTTGATTGATTGGGTATACTGGCCTTGTGTATTATATTGATGCTGGCATGAGATATTATATGTTGGTGCGACTTATGCTGGCATGGGAACCCGTTGTGACGCGTCTAGGATGCGTTACAGCAATGCATGACTCGGGAAAATCCCTCTTTGCTCAGCTCTTCTCCTCTTAACCCGTTGTGACGAGTTGAGCATGCGTTATGGTAACGCATAGCTCTGGAAATACCCAATATACTTGCTCATGATGTCTTTGAGTATGTCTTAATTTATATATGCATATTTGAGCATTTGCATCTCTTATTGTGTATCTGACAAAGAAAAGCCTTACGTCTTTCGGACACTGCTCCAAATAGCTCAACATTATCCTTCACTACCAACAAAGAAATTCCAAGTTACAACAAATAGTCATCTTTTTACGATCAAAGATCTTGAAGAACAAACTTCAATAAATTTAAAAAATAATTCTTACAAGCGGGCAACAATAAACAATTAATGGTGCTATCACGACACTCTTTTACAAGTCTCTCAATTAATAAACCAATTTTGAGACTAAAATATGATTTTGCAAGTATAAATTGAGGATTTGCTATTTTCTTGTTGAAGGAGGTTAATGGCTGCTCTATGATTTCGAATTTTGCAATAGGGTTGAGAGAGAGATAGCCATGATTACTTTCTAATTTAATCAACAATAATAATGACAAGTTCTGAAAAAATTGTTGAAATCGTCCTAGAACTTTTATAAATTTCAAGACATTTTCCAAATTCAACTGAAAATAATTTAAATTTATAAAATCGTTCTAGAACTTTAGCAAAACGTTTTCAGACTTTTTATGTTGTAAATTTTTTAATTTGTGTGAATTGAAATTATTAAAACATTTTGGAACTTTTGTAAAAGTTTTGGGAACGTTTTCCATAGTAAGCTTTTTTTTTTATCAAATTTTGACTCATTATTATTTTATTATAATGATTAAACAAAATGAATAATTTGTACTAAGCAAATTCTCAAATCTTCTAGCATTGATATATTGTGTCTTTGCTCCATTAATTTATTTATTTGCTTCATATATTCAAATTTGCATTATCCTCTCCTCTTCTCCTTTGATGATTAGTTCATGACTAATGATCAGAGTTTACGTACATATTTTCTTCTAAATGCGTGAAGACAAGATTATGATAATCATGTTATAATGAATTAATGATCTTCTCTTCATTATTGAGTTTATTGATTTCTGTTTTTAGTTTCTTCTTTAAGGGTGTGTTTGTTTTCTCTTCATGCACGAAAATAAGCACATGAATTGAATTGAAAGTTATGTGCGCGTGGAGAAAAAAATCACTCAGGGTCTGTACGGTTTTAACCCACACACGTGATGAAAAATGAGTTTTAAACTGAAAGTTATTGTGCGCACGAAAAAATAAAAATTAAGTCTGAGTGAATTTTCAATTTCTCATGTACGCAAGTTGAAACTGAATACAAACTTGGAATGATTTTTTTCAATTCCACACGTATAATAAAGTGATCCAAACGGACCCTAAAGAATTTGGATCTACAATGGAAAACGGTAAACGAAAACACTTGTAACGTGGGAGTGGACGCCGATGTGACGATATCTTTATCATGGTATTACAATATATCTATCAATGAGATAGACACAATGATTAAAAATATGTTTACATTATAATTATAATTTAATTATATTGATATAAAGTGGAGTAATGGTATTTCAAGAAGCACTAAAACCTTTAATTCAAAAACTTTTTTAATTATCTTTTAATTTTGATTTATTTGTTTAACAATTTTTCTATATAAAATTTCGTCAGAACAACATTTTTTATTCTTAGTTTATTAAATATGTGTTTTGATTTTTTAAATGACTAATTTTATGTATAAATATTAATTATTTTATTAATTATTATTATTATAATCCTTATTGTACTTCTATTTTTTTCTACTATTTTATTTTTTATTTTTATTATTATTATTTATATTGATTTTCATTTCAGATTTAATTTCATTTCTAGCCTACTCTAATTTATTCGGGATAAAAGCTTTTTTGTTGTTATTTTATTATTTTAGAGTCACTATTAAAAATTGAAACAAGTAATTATAAACTTTAAAAATAAAAAAAAATTGTTTTCTACAAAATTTTAATATAAATAAGTTGTTAACAATGATAAATAAAAAATGTAAAAAGTGATTAACTATACTTTTAAGTTAAGAGCATAAAGTACCTTGGTGCAGTGCGGAGCCATTCATGAGCAAGTTCAGACAAATGTTCGGATTTGATTTCAAATACCGCAAAATTTAGTACATTTTTAATTATTTTTGTAGTAAAAAATGAGTTTTAATAATATTTTAGTACGTTTTAATGAATTTGTGTTCGAACTTGATCTCAACCTCAGTGTCCGAACTTAATTGTGCTCGAACTCAAATAACCTCTGAATCTGCATGTAGGTGATGTTAGAAATATCATAACTCTACTCATACAATGAGATAATTATTAACTCAATAATAATATATCAAATCCCGGGTCAAAATTTAGCGGAGATATAACGAGTGTTCGTTATCTGTCGCCACCTAGCAGTTTTTTGCCCTTTTATGTACTGACAAAAATGACCCAACCATATTGTCCGAAGGAAAGGAAATAAAGAAAAAGGAAAACCAAGCTCCGTTCCGAGTTCCGACTAACCCCATATCATAGTCGCAATCGCTGACTCAAATCTCAATCGCTGCCCCTAATTTTATTTATAAAAATCAAATCAACAAAACCAAAAAGACAATCAATCTCTTCTCTCGAGCCGCTCCCCCAAAACCCTAACTTCCCTCTCTCTTCCTTCCCCCCTCTCTCTCTCTCTCGCGCTCGCTCGCTCGCTCGTCTCTTACCCGAAGCTCAAACCCTAACCCTACTTTTCTCGTCAGTTTGGTACCAATCTAATTCAAAATTCGATTAATCTGACAAGATCGGATTTGTCAACACTGGCGGGTCGTACGGTCGCCTGATGGCGGATCAGCCTCACCTCCGCCATCCCAGAAGAAGGAAGAAGAAAACTAGAGGTTCGTTGGGGGAGGATCCGAGTCTGGGGTTAGAAATAGAATTCGTAGAAGGATGGTGAGTATAGTGAGAGTACACCTCCCGTCTGAGATCCCAATTGTCGGGTGTGAGATCACGCCTTACGTCTTGCTTCGTCGTTCTGATGGAACCGCTACAACTGATGATGCACCAGAAACCGCCCCAATTGACGGATGCTTTCTTCGATACAAGTGGTTAGTTCTTACTCTGTTCAATCTATTTTGAAGGGAATGGGGGCTGAACGCTTTTCTTTCTCTGCACTAGCTTTGCTGTCTCGTTGTCTTACCTAATGTAACTTGAATTCGAATTCGATGTACAATTTAGCAGAGAGAATTGATTTGTGACCTGTTATACTTTTAGTTTTGCTTGTTGTTCGTGACTGAATTCTTGCTTGCTGATGCAGAATTGCTGGATGTGTTTCAATTCTCAGTGGTACTGCATAACTGTCACTGAACCTTGGGGAATAAGAAATACATTCTGTAGATGGATTTCTGGGTTATAGGGTCTGGCATCTTGAACAAGTGAAATAAAATATGATGGTTTGCTGAATTGCTAAATTTATTAATTATTAGGATATGTACAGAAACACTGTCAAACTGAAACCAAACTAATCTGGCTAAGGTGAATTTTTGCTTATTGACTTGAGTTAATGTTGTCCTATGCAGGTAGACATAGCTAAAGTCCATTTCACATACACCAAATTGTATTGCAATTATGTTCTTTAAAATGTCTTACCCAAGCTCTAAATCTGAAACTGTTTACTATCCTAATTTAAGCTCTGTAAGCCACCAACATTTCTCGTGAGCTAGCTTCAACTCCAAAGATCATACATGATATGAGTTGTATTGATATTTAATTTTAATTGTTGTGGTCTGAGCTAACTCAAAATTAAATAAGAGCTGGTCGGGATCTAGCTTAATTTGGAGTGACTGCTCCATACCGAATCTCATGTGTTTCTTGTTATGAGCTTTTGTTGAGAGGGGGCCTTTTCTTTTTTTTTTCTTTTTTTTTTTTGCTTCTGTACTAGGCTGCTTTGATCACAACAAGAAAAATAATAATAATAATCAGTACATGAGACCTGTAGAGCAAGAAGTTCCATTGTGTTTGTAGTGACTAGTGAGCCTTAATTTGGGATGGAGAAAGAAACTCTCAACTCCAATTGTACATATTTTTTATTTCTTTACTCATTTAAGCAAAATATTTATTCACGCAAACTCATTAGTGTTGTTTCTGCAATTGTGAGTTCGAGAAAAATTTAATTTCTAATACTGTATAATATGTTTCACTGGTTACAAAATGTGATGAAAAATGCTTTTTCAAAGCAAAAGAAAAGAATAAAACTGCCATCTCATGCTTTCCTAATATACTTTTACTTCGTAAATGAAGGATTCGTATACAGAGTGACAAGAAGGTGCCTGTCTGTAGCATCCACCCGACAGAGATAGCAACTCTCCAGTGTATCGGCTGTCTGAAGGTGAAAATTCCAGTCACAAAAAGCTACCACTGCTCTGCAAAATGTTTTTCTGATACATGGCCGCACCACCGAGTTCTCCATGAGCGTGCCGCCAACACTGCATCTGAGAACGGTGCAGAGGAGGATGGTGGTGGCAACAATCTTTTTGGCCCCCTCCCAACTCAATCTCCTCCTACCAATGGCCCTGTACCGATGGTAAACCCTGACAAGAACTCTGGTGAACAATGGTATGAGGTTGGGAGATCTAAAGCTTACACACCCACATCAGATGATATCAGTCATGTCTTGAGGTTTGAGTGCGTGGTTGTTGATGCGGAGACGAGGATTCCAGTGGGAAATGTGAGTAGCATCTTGACTTCAAGGGTTATACCAGCACCAACTCCTACACCAAGAAGGATGATACCAGTTGTTCCCGGAGGCAGCGGTGCTGATATAATGCAGAGTGGTTTTGATATTGATGGCAGGAATGCTTCAGTGACATCTATGGGGATGTTTACAGTGCTTTCTTACAATATTCTGGCAGACACTTATGCCACAAATGATTTGTACAGCTACTGTCCCTCATGGGCACTATCATGGACATATAGGAGACAGAATCTGCTGCGTGAGATTGTTGGATATCATGCTGACATCATTTGCCTCCAAGAGGTATATCTTTTTCTTGATGTGGTGTCAAAATAATTTGCTGCAACTTTTGTGTGCTAATTTGCCTTTGAGATTGTTGGCTGCCAGGATTGAAAGACATGTTATTATATTATTTCTAATTCAAATGTCAGTAGGAGCACTAGTTTATCAAAGTGGATGATGCTTGACATTTGCATGGACTAATCCTATTGCCACACTTGTTTACAAAGTTTAAACTAACCAAATAATATAATATTACTGTTTTCAGGTGCAAAACAATCACTATGAGGAGTTTTTTGCACCAGAATTGGAGAAGCATGGATACCAAGCACTTTACAAAAAGCGAACATCGGAGGTAACCAATAAGCTTTGCTTGTTATTTTTTTAAGGTTTTTGAAATCGTCTTCTCATTTTATTTGTTTTCCTCATCAGTATTTGCAGTTATATCCTGGTAACCCAAACAATATCGATGGCTGTGCCACATTTTTCCGTAAGGATCGATTCACTCATGTAAAGAAATATGAGGTATACTACTAATTTGTTGTAGATTTCATTTGTACTCTATGATTTAATATCCTTCATGTATTGCATTGTTCCCCTTCATGGTGGTTTTTATTTTTCTTTCTATTGCGACACCTCACTATCCCTTATTAAGGTTGAGTTCAACAAGGCAGCGCAATCATTAACAGACGCAGTTATCACAGCTAGTCAGAAAAAGACGGCACTAAACCGGTTGATTAAGGTTTGTACTGTCATTCCTTGAAAAGAGTATGATTCTTTAAAATTCATTTTACTAATTTACCTTTGCAGTAATAATTATTGGTTGTTTCACTTGCTTTAGGACAACATAGCGCTGATTGCTGTTTTGGAGGCAAAGTTTGGTGGCAGTCCTGATAATTCTGGCAAGAGGCAGCTTCTGTGTGTGGTTAGCATAACTCTTTGCTTACTATCTGCTGTATAAGTTTTGAATGTTGACCTATACATAAGAACCAAATTGTTTTATTGTCAATCATAAAGCAGATAATTTGGGTTTTCAGCAAAACTACTATAAATATTTAGCACAAGTACTAAACAAGTATTAAGTATCTTTATTGTTAGACCGAATTTGAAAAGTTTATGGATGCACGGAGTATTTTCGTACAGAGGCGATAAAGAGTAAATCATTCTGAGTTGAAGTTTCAATCATTTTATGTACCTAGCCATGATCTTTTTAAATGACATAACTTTTGAGGCAGCTAACAGGGATGCCAGCAATTCACTTTTAGTACTTGCTCTATAGACCTTTTTGTGTGCCTTGCATGGTGGACCTTTTTATTCTTTATTATCTAAATAAATGATCTTTTTCTTACCACCCAACTCTCTCTTTTTTATTTAATTTTGCAAGGCAAATACACATGTCAATGTCCAGCAGGAACTCAAGGATGTAAAACTCTGGCAGGTTCCAACTCTCTTTCTCTCTCTGCTTGTAAAATTCAAATCATTCTTTCCTTTCGTGGAATCTCACCAAAAGATTAATACAAAATACTTCTTTAGGTCCATACATTATTGAAGGGATTGGAAAAAATAGCCGTCAGTGCAGATATTCCTATGTTGGTGTGTGGTGATTTCAACTCGGTACCTGGAAGGTAAGTATCCTAAGATTTCTACTTATTAAACTCTTTATAAACGGTAATTTGTTTTATATTTACAATCTAGAATAATCTTCTAAAATGCAGTGCGCCTCACACGCTCCTTGCACTGGGCAAGATTGATCAGATGCATCCTGATTTGTCAATTGACCCCCTTGGCATTCTGCGCCCTATCAGCAAATTGAATCATCAACTCTGTCTGGTGAGAATTGTGTCTACAATATTAGCAGGACCCTTTTTATCATTTATGATTGTTTCTTGTATATTACTATGGAACATCACAAGTCATGTGTACCCAAATAAAAAAAATGCAAATTGTTCTCAAAAGTATCACTTGTTTGTCATCTTGGTCCCTAAAAGTATTGCTTTTGCTGTCCTTAGAATATAGAAAAGTATAATTTTTGTCTTAAAAACTCCGCCTATGTTTTACATAGTCGGTCCCAAGCCCAGAAAGGAGGGTTAGGCTTGGCGAGCCAATGTAAAAATTCAGCCATTCTTATGGAAATGAAATCCAATATGGACTTCATTTCTAGCCTACCCCAACTTGTTTGGGACAAAAGGCTTTGTTGTTGTTGTTGTTGTTATAACTTTGGTCTTTAAAGTATCAGTCATTTATCATTTTCTTACTTAAAAAAGTTTCTGATTAGAAATTAGTTAGTCATACCTATATCATTGGTACTTTATGTTCGTATAGTTTACTCCTGAATAATGGATTGATTATTGCATCCTGTTATAGGATATGGTTAGCATCAATACATACTGCCTTTCATAAAAATATAGCAGGCCCTTTTTTATCATTTGAGATTTTTTCTTGTATGTTACTATGAAACATCACGGTTCACGAGTCGTGTACCCAAATCAGAAAAAATAAATATGCAAATGGTCCTCAAATTATCACTTGTTTATCATTTTGGTCCTTAAAATTATTGCCATTGTGGTCCTTAGAATTTAGAAAAGTATGATTTTGGTCTTTTAAGCACTCATTTATCATTTTCATCCTTAAAAAGCTTCTGATTTGTAATTAGTTAGTCATACCATTATCATTGGTACTTCATGTTCGTATCTGATTAGTTGCTTTTGGTTACTTGTGTATGCTACCACAAATGATAGAGTCCCAAATTGCAAAGAGAAAACTCTCCTGTGCATTTGTTAGGAAATTAAGCGCCATAGATCTTATTCATTGAGCGCCATAGATCTTATTCATTGAGCATGACAAAAGAAAGGAGTGTCTTTGTAAGTAGCAAACAGGGGGAGACGAGTAGATATGACTTTCTTAAGTAGCATGAAAAAGGAAATAGTATTTTGTAAGTAGCTTAAAAAGAAAGGAGTGTTTTTGTAAGTAGCAAACAGGGGGAGAAAAGAGTAAATATGACTTTCTAAGTAGCATGAAAAAGGAAAGTAGTATTTTGTAAGGATCTCCGTGACATTTTGCATGGACTGACATTTTTTATATTTTGAGGAGTATACTGTTTTATGTATACATAATTTTTTTGTGCCTGTCTTTTTGTGCATTTTTCGGCTGATAGGAAGTTTGTTTTTCTTTAGGTTAGTGCTTATTCTTCTTTTGCCAGAATGGGAGGTGGCAGTTATGAGTTGGAACAACAGAGAAGAAGAACAGATCACCAGACAAATGAACCTCTTTTCACAAATTGTACTCGGGATTTCATAGGCACGCAGGACTACATTTTCTACACTGGTTAGTTATACATCCTACTATAGAAAACTCACTTTTTTCCTATCCTTTTTCTGAAAATAGAATGTTAGCCAAAATTTAGTTGCTTAAGGTTCTTATTTATTTCAAGTGTTTAGAAGTGTTTTGAATTTGTTTCAGTTTGGGATGTCTTCTAAATCACGTGTAGGTTTTCAGTAGAAACTGTGCACAGAGTTATACTAGAGGGTCTTGAATTTTGCTTCTTCTGCCTTTTCTATTCATTTTCTGCATTAGCTCTAATTATATTTTTGTAATTTTAGCTGACTCTTTGACGGTGCAATCTCTGTTGGAGCTGGTGGATGAAGAGAGCTTGAGAAAGGATACTGCGCTGCCGTCTCCTGAGTGGTCATCTGACCATGTTGCTCTTCTTGCTGAATTTCGTTGCAAACCTAAGCGCAATATTTCCTGACTGCATTTTTAGGTATTTTAATTTTTAGGAGTGATATTTCTTAAAACTTGTTATATTGGCATGCACTTTGATATTAGAGCTGCAATTCATACATAGCTTATAAATGACCTGGAAGAACCAAACAAAGAATATAAGAGGAAAACAGATAGTTCACTTGTCCAAATTACTTATCATTCTTAATTGATTATCTGAATCTTAGATTTCACTTTGGCTTGATTTAAGCATTCAAGGTTTTAAAGATATATTTCTGTGTGGAATAATTGTAGTTGCCAATTGCAAGTCCCGTATAAAGAGTAGAATATTGGTTGCCAGTTGCCACATAGGAAAAATATTTGCTTGTTGCAACTTATAGTAGATTTATTCATTTTTTAACCTTCTCTCTACAATTTCTTTTATCAAATGAGCAGGAGCTTAGGTGTTAATCTTTTTATAGTGAAGGCGTTGGTTTGCATGTTGACATCATCCAGCTGTTGTTTTAGAATGGAGAAAAAGGGTGATTTTCCCTTGAAAAGGACATGAGTTGGGCCGTCTTTGAAAGAGCAGGGCCTGTGTAATTTTTTTACTATAGAAACAAAAAAAGGAGTATCTGAATGAAATGCTGTTGATTCAGCATTAGTTTTTTTTATTTCTCGTCTCTAGTTTTCTATTAATCAAGATCATGTGCATAATATCCTCCTGTGCTTTCAATCGGAAACTTGTCCAATTTTCAAAAATGCAAATATTTGGGTGGTATTCGATCTTTAACTGCTATTGGTACCAAATTTCCAAATTGTTGGAACAATAGAAGGGGATTGTTTTCTTTTGGGTATAATCATTTGTTACTTGGTTCATTCCCTTCAGTGATGCATGGAAATAATTAATATATATTAAATTAATATATTGTGAAGTTGAAATTAAGAGCGAGGTTGCAACTTATTGAAATTTTCTTATACGTCAATGTTGTGTTTGCTTTTATGTTTTTTGTTCTTTCTGTTATTGACAAATTAATTGCGATGAAGAAGGCCGACAAATTAATTATATATACAATCTTATAATTAAACAAATTGTTAGACAACATTTTATTATATTTTACAATTAATTAAAGTTTTTGCTGTTTAATCATAATTTTTAAGAATATAATTTAATAAATAATGGTATTATGTATGCACATAATTTTTTTAGGGAAAATTTTCAAAATGGCACTACAAAACATTATATTTGTCTAAATGCCACTACAAAATTCATATTTGTCAAAATGCCATTAAAATTCATCATCTATTTTAATTATGCCATGATCACCTTTATAATTCAATTTAAAAATTCTCAACTTTATAAATACCAAATCTGACCCTATCAGAAATTTTTTCTTTCTGCAACAAAGGAGACTGGATACGTGAACACAATAGATCGATTCAGATCAAGTTCGACTCTCCCCTCTCTTTTCTTTGTCGATTGGACTCGACTAGGTTCAGTCGAGTGGTGTCGTCGCCCCCTTCTCCCTCCCAACCCCTCCACCACCCTCCGCACAACCCCGTCTTCATAGCCTCGCCTGACCTCGCACTGTCATACTCGCCTCCCACAACTCTGACAAGGTATAGCTTTCCTTTCCTCTAGCGATTTCAAGAATGTAAATCGTGTGGTTTTGGTCTGGCTCATGTCTCTATTTGTCTACATTTTGCGTGTGTTGTGCATATTGCTTGTTAAGACCTTTTGAAGTTTTCAACCCAAATTTATTGTTACTATTATGCTAAAATGCGGCAAACAAAGGTTGGGAAAATTTTCATTTTTGCCTGCACTTTTCATTCTTGCCTAAATTTTCATTCTATGCTTCATTTCAATTTGGCCTGCACATATACTGTTTTCTAATAAAATGAAACCTAAAAACTGATTTGCATATTGTTTCTGCTCCTTGTTTTTACCCAGTGCTTAAAAGAACTGATTTGCATATCTGATTGATTTGCAGGAAGAGGCATGCATAGTGGAGCACATGCCAGTGACATAGAAGGAGTTTGATAGGGAAAAGGGAAGGAATGGTGTATTGTGATATTTTATAAACATCACTAGTTGCATATTGTATTTTGAGACATATTTGTTGTAGGCATATTTTGAGACTGGCTTTTTTGCCATATTTTAGGTGTTGCACTTGTATTTTGAGACTAACTTTATACTGTATTTGTAACTTCGTGTCCTTATTTATACAAATTACAGACAAGCTCATCTCCAAACTCGCCTCTTTTTTTCTTTAGGTCTTACCGACTAGATGAGGGAGTTTATTTTGCATAGCATCTCATGATGTCTTTTTTTCGTAACTATTGATACCTGGCTGCTAAGAGTTATGCTAAAATGATAATCAAATACAAAAGAGAATACAGATGAATAATGTAAACATTAGTGATTGATCAAATTCACATCCCTAACTGCAACTAATTCATAACACTCAAATAGTCATTGATCATACAACTATCACATAAGCAAATTATTTTGGTGGATAAATTACAATCAAACAAGCAATCATCACAACAATGAGAAAATTTATTGTGCTCAACATAGAAATTGTCTTGAAGTTTCTTTCTTCAATTCACCAATCTCATTCTTCAACATAGCGATCTGCTGAGAGTTGTCCTTCTTCAATTCTCCAATCGCATTCTTCAATTCTCCAACTGCTTTCTTTAGTTGAATTATCTCATTTTCGATGATGACCCGCTAGAAAACATCGATTGCAGTTTGCTGATAGGCAATCATGGTTAGTTAGGGTTTTATGCTATTACACATTAACAACAATAAATACAGAGGCAAACCAAGAAAAAGAAATGGTATTTTCTAGTACAAGGACAAACAATAAAAAATGTGTAGATCAAAATTAGTCACTTGGGATGTAGATAAGCAAGTGGTTCTGGCCAGTGCATGAAAGCAAAAGCTTGGTACTTTATGGTTCGTGGCCACTTGGTATTTTTCTGGTCAATTCACTTGGTATCAGCAAAAAGCTTCCTAGCGAGTGCATGAAGTTTTGGGATGTACATCAAAACTAGCCACTTGATATTTTCTGATTCTTTTGGATTGAGCACTGGTACAGCAAATGGTAAGAAGGGGTGGGCGAAATTGTTACAGTAAATTAGCCATTTGGTATTTTCATGCCTGAATTCATGGCAGATGGCCTAAATAAAATAGCAGATGGCAAGAAGCTTACCTGATCACGAGAAGGCGTAGCGGAGAAGCTATTGCTAGAGGCAGAGCGAACAAAATCAGGTTACGATGCTTCTGGAGTAGCAACGAATCATGGTCAGGTTCTATCGGAACTGTTCTGCAGTGGGAGTGGAGAGGCTGGCGGAGGGCTGGGGATATGAAACAATATTCTATCTTAATTTTATTACTTCCAACTGTAATTTAGTTGACAACTATTTTATTACATATTCAATTTTCCAACTTTTTGTTCATTACTAAAAACATGCTATTTTTTTTTGTCAATACATGCTATTTTTTTTGTCGGATTAAAAACATGCGCTCTAGCCGCTCTCCACAGTCCACAACAACTACAAAGAAGAAAAATATATATCATATACTAAACTAAGTTCTCTGCGCACCGGTTTTTGGTACTCATTCTGTACAGATTAATTTGAATCGTCAGATTAAAAATCAACGACTCCTCAAAATAGTGACGATCAAATATTGATTTTTAATCCGACGATTCAGACTAACAGCACGCACGCAGATGCGCATAGTATCGGTTCAGATTCGAAACAGGTCTAAAAATCTACATTCACTATTTCGCTAACAAACGGAAGAGGTCACTTGCGAAATGACTGTGCAAAATCCCGTTATGGTGAAATTGATAAGTCGGAACACAAAAATCCTTTTATGGTGAAATTGATAAGTCGGAACACAAATGCTCCACATTGTGAAGTATTTGAAAAGAAAATACCAAAACCAAACAATTTAATTTGGATCAGGAACTCAATCTATAAGCCGGCCAAAAATGGCTAAAGTAAACTATGCTCAAGCCATCCAATTTGATGCTCACATTTATTTTATATCACCAATTTGAAGGGTTCTTTATTTGTCATTTGTCAATGCCATTAAAGTAAAGCAATGATTTTAGGATATATTCTTTTTTTTTTTTTGAGAAAAATGGGCATTGCCCACTTAAATTTTCATTAAAACAAAGAAAAAAGGTTACATTATTTATTTACATTAGTCCCTCATGGAAATATTATTGCGAACTTTGAATTAAACGATTACAAGGGTTTCCTACTAAGCTAGTCCAATTACTTGCTTCGTGGAGGATTTCCATAGATAAAAGTGATAATGGCCTCGACGCAGAGGAGAAGATTCGCCGGTTTCTCTCCTTCCATATGCACCACAGTGTTGCCAGCATTGTAGATTCCCACGACGTGTGATTGCTCGAGTTCCAGGTCGCTTTGTTGGTCGTCCAGAATGTGAGGAAGTCGTCAGAGATAGGTGGAGTGATATTATGTGCCACTCGGTTCCATATTTGTCTTGTAAATGAGCATGTTAGGAATAGGTGAGTCTGCGTTTCTAGTGTGTTAGTATGACACAGAACGCAAATGCTGTCTTGGAGATTTATTCCACGCCTTCGAAGAGACTCCTTTGTGGGTATTTTTTCCTTGAGTAACATCCACAGAAAGATTCTTGTTTTTAGCGGTGCCTTAATGCTCCATAGCATCGTATGATTGGGATCTTCTATTCCGGGGTTTATGAGAAATGCGTAAGATGATCTTGAGGAGTATAGCCCGGTGGGAGACCATCTCCATTTGAGTGTCCTATCTTCTTGGAGGTATGTGGAGGTTTGGAAAATTTGAAGCATTGATAGTATTTCCCGAAGAAAAAATGAGGGGTATTTTTTGTGAAGTTGCATGTCAATCGGGTCGTGCGATGCGGGCAGCAGATAGTTATTGTGAATGATCATTGAGAGCGTGGAGATTGGGTTTTGGTATATGGTCCATAACCATTTTAGCAACAGAGATCTATTTAGACATTTTAAGTTCATTACTCCAAGCCCTCCATGTTTCCTAGGTAGACATACCATTTGCCAGTTGATGAGGCAAGCCCCGCGTGCCGAGATATCCTGACATTTCCAAAAGAATCTCATTTTTGTGCGCTCAATGTGTTTAATTATCCAAGTCGGTATCAAAAAAGCATGCATGTAGTGAATTGGAAGAGCATTTATGACTGAGTTGATGAGTGTCAGCCTGCTACCTTTGGATAAGATGTTTCCTTTCCATTTGCCAAGCCTGGATTGGATGGTATCCAAGATGGGTAGAAACATGTCTTTCTTGGGTTTGGAGATAGTAAGAGGCAATCCTAAATATTTAATCGGGAATTGTCTAGCGCTACATTGGAAGATATTCTGAACTACACAATGTAAATGAGGTGGTACGTTGATGGGTACAAAAGTACTTTTCATGGGGTTGATTGATAAGCCAGACATTCTGGCATATTTGTGAAGTATATCCTTGAGTGTTCGTAAGCTTCCTGGGTGAGCATCCGAAATAAGAAGTGTGTCGTCCGCAAATTGGTATCCTGTCATTGGTAAGGAGAGTGGTCCTGTTGTTGTGGAGTGGGTTTCCGTAATAAGCGATTGTAGATAATCTGCCACTAAAATGAATAAGAGGGGGGATAGTGGGTCTCCCTGGCGTACACCTCTTTGATGGTAGAAGGTGGGGCCGAAGATTCCGTTTACCCGTACATATGATGATGAAGATATGTGGATGTTGTTAATCCATTGTATCCATTTAGGTGGGAAACCTTTCTCCCTAAGTAGGTTTCGGATGAAGTCCCATGAGACTGTATCGAAGGCTTTTTTGAAATCGACTTTGTATATGATTGTTGGTATTTTAAGTTTTTTCCTTAGTATAAGGGATTCCCTAGATACCAAAAAGGTTTCCATTAGACTTCGTCCTTTAATAAAAGCCGACTGATTTTCCGAGGATTTTAGGATATATTCAATTGGTACGGTACATTTATTTCGCAAAAAAAAAAATTGATACAAGGAGATCCGCTATTACTTCTACATTTATTACTTTTTTAAATATTTTATTACGAAATCATGTGCTCATGAAGTTATAACTATGACTTCTTAAAAATCATCTTAATTAGCTACACCTGAGATATTAGAGCATTTGCAATTTAATACAACATTAAAAAGATAAAATTTATAGATGCTTTCTTCCAGTTGGTTAGATACTGTATCAAATTGTAGTTAATTTGAAGTTTTGTTGGTCATTTATCTTAATAAAGCCATCAAAACTTCATAAAAATTACATATAAAATATCCTTCTAACCGTCATATATTTATTAAAAATATAATATACTTTTTAAAATATGAAATTAATCTACATAACTTCTTTTATCTATGAACTACAAAAAATATTCTAGAGGAGGCATGAGTACTAATATGATGTAGCACTATATAGATCAGATGTCCATAATTTACTGCGATGTAAGTAATAAACAACACGAATTTGATTCAGAGTGGTCCGTATTTCTAAAATTTAATTTGCACGAATATTAATGCAATTGAATGATTCATATTTACTCCGCATGAGCAGTAGCATATTCGATTTCCATATATATAATGACGGAACATGATCTGGTGCTGCGCGGGATGATGTAGCGTAGCATCTGGACTGTCCGATTTTTACTGATTGCATCAAAATTCATGTCAAAGTATAAAACCTTTCTGATTTTCACTGATCGCAAAATTGACGATCGATTTGAACCGTTCATTTGCTGTAGCGCGCTACTGCGCTACAGATCCGAGTCCATACAATAACACGCCACTCCTGTTATTTGCGTGATTGCGTCACTCTTTCATCACCACCTTCCCTCTCCTTTCTCTATAATAACACAACAACACAGTTCCACTTCCACTCACTATAACTTCAGTAGAACCAAAGCACAACCCAAAACTTCACTAGAGAAAAGAAAAGAAACCCCAAAAAAAGGGGAAAAGAATGATGAACACTTCAATCTCGTTCTACCTTCTCATCTCCTCTTTCCTCCTCATAACAGTCAATTCCGACATAGCGAGCGACCAAGCCGAGTGCACAAAGCCGCTAATGGGTCTTGCGACGTGTTTGCCGTACGTGCAAGGTAACTCGAAGACACCAACGCCTGACTGTTGCACTGGTCTCAAGCAAGTCCTGGTAGATAACAAAAAGTGCCTATGTGTTTTGATCAGAGACAGAGACGATCCCCAGCTCGGCATCAAGCTCAATGCCTCGCGTGCTCTCCATCTCCCCGCAACATGTGATGCCAAGGCTAATATATCACACTGCCCTGGTTAGTCTTCCTCTGATCGATTAGTTCTTGAAATTTCACTTTGTTTTGATTAATTATTCTTTATTTTTAATATTTGTAGTGGATGTGAATGTGTGATCTAATTTGGGGATAAGCGATTTTGAGTGTGTTATTAGAAAGATTATGCAAGTGCTAAACTGCTAATGTACGGTTTTGCAAAGAATATATATATATTTTTTTAATTCTAGATCTTGTCTTTCTCTTGTACTATTTTTTTTTCCAAGGATCAGTTAATAAAGCCTAAATTGACGCTGGAAGTAATAAATACTTTGGAAACTGACCTTGTGTTTGTGTTCAATCATTTCAGAATTTTGTCTTTTTGTGGTTCATTGTTGAGAAATAGTGTTTTTTCCCCCTGTTATCAAATTAGAATTTGTAACAATTTTTTTGGTTTTGTTTGAATCAATGTAGCACTTTTGAACATTGATCCAAATTCAAAAGATGCCGCAATTTTCAAGGATGGTGGAGCTGATGCCACTGCTGCAACTCCAGGTAAATTAATTCTCTAGAATTTAATTTATTATTTGGTAATCATTATTATGTTTATTACTTTATTATATGACAATAATGACATTAGAACTTAGAAGTATAGACAGCACAAAGTGCCCTGTTATCAAATTGGAAAACATCCAGAAACAGATCTACTTTTTTAAATTACATTACTTACATTTTTTTAATTTATTTCTAACTCTACAAAAAAAAGATTAACTAATTTATATATTTAGTAGAAGAAATTGATATCCTAAATGGATATATCAAATAGAAGAAAAAAGGAATAAAGACAAGAAGGTATGGGTTTTCACATTTCCTTGTTAAAGTGAATAAAAAGTATATCAATATAATTTTTCAGTTACCTTCATTTATATGATATTGCCATACTAACTAAATTGAAAAAAGGGGAACAAAACACAACACTACTATTATTTAACAGCATCAATCCAAATTGACAGAACCCAAGTTTTCAATCAACATTTTTTTTTTTTGAGGGGATTCAATCAACATTCAACAATGTTAGGCTCATTAAACATCAAATCATCTCATCTGTACCATCTGTCAGGCGTGCTTGAATTTTGAAATTTTGTCGATGGATGGGTCCCACTTAGAGATGCTCTTTTTCACGCGCCTGAGTTAACACTTCTGAATAAAGAAAAAAAAATCATCACAATAGCAAAAGTCTTTATCATGCATTACTGATGGTCTGATGCATAATGTATTCTTTGGCCACCTACCGCAAAAAAAAAAAAAAAATTGCGTTCCTAATGATTATGTTTGAGGCATCTAATTTAGTTTTTTTTTTCATTTTCTAGAATTTCATTCTTGATGATATTGCTGTGGCACTCATAAAATAAAAGAAAGAATTTCCCATGCATAGTTTGCAATTATATTTGAACTGTGGTACTAATAAAATAAAAGAAAGACATTTTCCATGCATAATTTGCAATAGAATCATATATCATGTTCGTTGTTCCTCTGTTCATTTTACCGGGGAATAGGGAATCATCTCTCTAACATTGTTTCTCTAATACATTTGCTAAGGTACCAATTGCATATAGCATAACATATTGTGGTTTTGTTAACAAATGAAGCTGATATACTAAACTAATAGACTAGATAATCTAAAGATCCTTTTGTATTATATTTTACAAATTAATGTATATATCTCTTTTTCATACTTTTACATTATTAAACTTCGTTACTAAACTTGCTGAATTATTTTATGAACCAGCAACCAACTCAACCAGCAGCAATGAGAGTGGGAAGAGCAGCAGCACAAACAGCGCTGCAACAAAAGACAGCAAGAGCGCAATAAGTTCTATTTTGGGCTCTGAATGTTGCTTTTTAGTGCAATTGGTGGTTGGTTTTGGGATTTCTATCCTTGTTCCCTTGATAGCCTCTTCTTGATTGTAGAAGCGCCGGATCTTCTGCTGCTCTATCATATATAATTCATATGCGTGCTTAAGAGTTGTACATGAGTTTTAGTCTTAGAAGAGTGGTGAAATGGCTATACCAAATGTTATACTGCTAGTACACCAGGAGGTCAGATGAAAAAAGTTGTTTTACATTTATTGCTGTTGTTGTATTTTATTTTGTTGTGAAGGGTGTTGTGGCATTTAATTATGAAGAGTTAATTTTGAATATTATATTTCAGTTAATTAGCCTTGCAGTTATGATTTTGTATGCATTGTTTTATGTTATGATAAAAATTTAAGTATATCTAGATAGGTGTTTTTTAGATACTTCATCAATTTCTATCGTTTGATTGGAATTTAAAGTGCAATCTCATCTCAACATATCATTTGAAAATTTAGATGAGTGACGTTGAATTTGGCAGAGAGGATGTCCCTTTTCATGTGCTTTGCTTTATGAATTCTATAAATTGCTTGTTTGTGAAATGAAAATCAAATATGAAGTCTTTTGATCTTGTTGTTTTGATGCTTTAGATCTAAATTCGAAATCTTTATGCATGAAGTCTTTTGGTGATTGATTTTTGATGTTGCAAAAGATTCAAATAAGGTTTTAAAACATAAATTTGAGTTCAATTGATCTATTCTCTCTTTTGAATTCATCTCAAACCAAATCTGGCTCAAACTTTCTTTTCTGCTTTCAAAACCTTCTCTTTTGAGTTGAAGCCCCTTCTTGATCCAGTGATGTTTCATAAAAAAGATATTGAGCCATATGCAAGCTCTAAAGATCATGAAACAGGCACTAGGATCAAATCAAATCAAATCAAAATAATATCTCATTTACCATCAAATGTCCCTCATGTGTTCAAATCCTTCAAAGACTTGAAATGAATCCCTTTCTATGCTTTCTCTAAGTCTCAATGAGTATAATAAGTCTTATGCTAGTGTAAAATCAAGTTTCCAAGTTGTAAAACTCAAATCCAAATAAAATCCTCATCTTCAGCCTTTTGATTCAATATTGTCAGAGATTTGTTATTTTCTACAAGTCTCATTTCAACTCCAAATCCAAATTTCTTTTGAAAGCATATACATTATATTTGTATAAGCCTCCATAATTAATTTCATAATTGTTTGATAAACTGTTTTCAAATTAAAGCCATTTCAATCTCAGATTTCTAAAAAATTATAGAAAAATATGATTAAAATGCAATAAATAGCTATTCTTGTCCAAATCTGAAATTTCAAAAACAAAAATGCTTCTTTTGACATGTCAAATCTAAATCCAAGCTCAAACATCCATGTTAGCCACCTAAATTTCAATTTGCATCAATAAAACTCAAATCAACCACAAATGCATGGTGATTCTGCACATGCCTGGCATCCAAATTGAAACCTTTCTAAATCCTTTGGGACTTTGACTTGGATCCATATCTTTGTGCCTATTTTTAGCCTGACATCTATAACTTCAAGCTATGAACTCAAATTTATTTGCTCTTTGTGTAAATTTCAAGAAATTCAAGTTCCAAAACCAAAGAAAAACAACAGAGAAGTGCTTATTTCCCCTTTCTGGACTTAAATTTCAAATAAAAAATTGAAAGTCTTCTAAATCTTTTCAAACTTCAAGCTTTTTCAGTCTTCAAAACAAACATTTAAACTATCTCAAATCAATCATTAAATTAATTTCATGCATTTGATTGCTTGTTTCGAACTAGTTTAGGTCGGGTGCTCAATCGAACTCTAATTTGAACTAGACTGAACCAAAATTAGCAAATATGTGCTAAACTTGACTTGAATTGTTCTTTTGATGATTGTATGATGTTTATGCACATAATTGTGGACTTGCTTGATGATTAAAAGGTCAGGTTTGTCACTGAAACTCAAACCAACACTCAAATTGATCAAATTATGCTGAAATTAAACCAAATCAAAATTGAAGCAGTGACAAATTGAATTGCATGTTTATTTGATGTTGCCGATGCTTACAAATGCTTATGGTGCCCTAAAGAACTAAATTGGGCACTTGAAATTCAAGTTTAAATCAAATCCTTGATGTTTTGATCCAAATGTCCCTGATAGTGAGTTAAACTCAATTGAACTCAAATTCAAACTATGCCAAAGCAAATAGATACTTGTTTGATGTTGCCTGATGATCTGGGAACCTATCTGAATCAAGATAAATCAAATTGAACTCAAAGAACTCAAATTGAAACTCAAATTTCACTATTTTGACTAAAAATGTCCCTAACAGTTGAATACATCAAATTAAATTCAAATTATGATGTTGCAAATCAAATTAAAGCAAGATGGATGTTGCTTCAATTAAAGGCTACATCAAATGATGGATGTTGCTTCTTTGGGGGCTCTTCTTTGATGTTGTTCTTGACTTCTCCATCTGTCAACCTATCAATTGAATCAACACTAAAACACTTTGGTCGTTAGATGGATATTTCATGGATTTCCTAACATCAAATGTCACATTTTCATTCCCAACATTCAAGGTGATGATTCAGTTTTGAACATTGATAATTCACTTAGCGGTATTGAGAAAAGGTCTACCTAACAATAAGGGTGTGTTGGTATTATCTTTCATGCCAACCACAACGAAATCAATTGGTACATAAAACTTGCCAATTTGGATCAGTAAGTCCTCAATAACCCCAATGGATAATTTGACCGATTGGTCCGCTAATTGTAATGTAATCCTAGTTGGCTTAAGTTTCCCAATTTCTCACAATCTATCAAACACAAATTTTGGCATTAAACTCACGCTTGCTTTAAGGTCACAAAGTGCGTGTTTGAATTGGACATTCCAATGGAGCAAGGGATGGAGAATTTACCGGGGTCGTTTAACTTTTTGGATAATTAATTCATGACGAAGGCACTATTACATGTATCAAGTGCAACCATTTGGACTTCTTCAAGCCTACTCCTATTTGACAAAATATCTTTGAAAATTTTAGTATAGACGGGCAATGTGATCATTACCTCGGTCAATGGTAGATTAACATGCAATTGTTTCAACAATTCTTTGAATTTGTTAAATTGTTTTTCGGTCTTTTCATTTGGAGTACATTGAGGAAAATATGCATACCTATGTGGAGGTATGTACCTTGGTACCTCTGGTCTTATCTTGAGGAAAATATGGCTCGCTTGGAGTTGGAGTTTCCTTTGAGACTTGATCCTCGTGTGTGCAGATGTGCTCATTCTCATATTTCTCAACTTGTTGCTTCACATAGGCATCAACTTGATTTGGATTTAATTTCTATTTCTGGGCATTAGTGACTTTCACTGATGTATCACCCTTTTCTTTGTTGGAACTAGTTGAATCAAACCCTAAATCAAAGTTGGATATCTCAGTATTTTTTGTAATTCTAGCTTTCGGACCCTTCTTTGAATTTGGAGCTAATTTCTCCATTGCTAGTGTAATTATGAATGAATCTGGGATATCATTGACAAATGGAGTTACAGAGTCAATCTAAACAACTTCTACACCAGAAGACATCTTATGAGATTTTTCTTGATGAAGTTGCTCCTCAGATTGCTAGTAATATGAATTAAAAATAGATATAAAAATCTGGTATGTAAACTAAACAAGAGGTGTTCATACTAGTTGGTCATGTGTTTATACTACTTGAATATGTGTGCATATTAACAACAACTGAGCAATGTATAAACTAATAACATGGGTATAAAGATATAACAATTAAGTGTGCAGAAGCATTTTTTAAACAAGATCTTAAATTTGATATAAATTACATAATTTATTATAAATAAAAGCATGTATATTTTGATCTTATCAAAAGGAGAAAGTAGAAAGTAGAGAGAGAGCAGAGATGGAGGTGAAGCGACCGTTGGAATCAAGAGTGGAGTGGAGGTCTCTATTCGACTTGGTAAGGTGAGAGAGAAGGGTATGAGAGAAATGAAATGTGACACGACAGAAGAAAGAAAAAAAGAGAGAATTATGACTAGCGGGTTCGCAAGTAAAACTCGTCTGACCGCTACATCTAAATATGTTGCGTCCAAATGCTAGTCTCTCAGCGTTCACAACTTGGTAAATTTCACCCGACCAAACAACTCACATTTTGTGAACGCCAGCGTTTAAATCTAATGTTTGAACGTTCACATTAAAAAATGAAGTCAAATTTTTTAAGGGAGCTGCTAACAGTCCCCCCTTAAAAGCCCTCCTAACTAACTTAATCATTAACACTAATTAGCATTAATTGCGCTACGCGCTATTCCAGCTCCGCACCTACTTGCTCCGTGTCTATTGTGCTCTGTGCCTACTGTGCTTCGCTTCGCCATTCAGCCATCGATGCCATTAATGTTGTGCTATGTGCCATTAATGCTGCTTTCAAGTCTTTATATTAGAATTTCAGAGTCTTTATATTATTCACAATTATTGCTATTTTCGCTGCATTTTTATTGTAATTTTTTGTGCAATTTTATTGCAATTTTCGCTGCATTTATCGTCACAATGTTGTTAATAGTTTGCTTCCCATATTATAAAGACTTGAGAATTTTAATATAAAGACATCGACATTGTAATATAAAGAATATGGATTTGTAATATAGACAAGTTCAAGTTAATCGTCGGACACATATGATTAATTCAAATATAAATGACTAACAACAGAAATAATTTCTAACTATAGTATAAAGACTTGGAAGTTGTAATATAAGAACTTCGGTATTGTAATATAAAGACTTGAGTATTTGTAGTATATACAAGTTTGTTCCTAATAGTCAAGTTCATCCTCATACGAGTCTTTATAATCCAAATATAAACTATTAACAATAAAAAGTTTGTTTGTCGTATTGTGAATACTTCGAAATTGTAATATAAAGACTTGAGGGCTGTAATATAAAGACTTATGAGTTGTAATATAAAGACTTGGGAGTTATAAGATAGACAAGTTGATTTCTAACAGAGACAACTTCAAGTTGATTCCTAACAGAGACAACTTCAAGTTGATTCTGATCCTGTCAAATAGAGATTTGATGTTTCTAATATAAAGACTTGAATGCTTCAATTTTATTGTAGTTTTGCTGCATTTATAAAATATAAAGACTTCGTTGTCGAAATATAAAGACTTGATTGTTCTAATATAAAGAATTAAATGTTCTAATTTTGCAACAGTTTTGCTGCATTTTTAAATATAAATATTTGTCTTATGTAATATAAAGACTTGATTGTTACAATATAGAGACTTTTTTGTTCTAATTTAGAAATTGTACCTACATATCATTTCTCAAATCAAATTGGGAGACAAGTACATCCCTGTGCCAAATACCACAACAGATAAAATACATGCAATTTCTAATCTGTTTTTGCTCTCAGTTTTCAAGGTTGTTATTGAAATACTGTCTTACGGTATAAACAAATAGGGTCTTCAAGTTTAAGATCTGAAAAGTAACTTACTATCTCAAAGCATCTACTTCTGAACTCAGCTCTCATCACTCGACTGATCCCTTGTCAATATCTCAATATCAGGATCTGAGAACTGATCTCGTCTCATCACTTTGTCTGATCCCTTTTTTGTTAGTATCTCGATTTTTGAACTCGTCTCATTACTCAGCTTCAACACATCAGATCTGAGAATCATTCTCGTCTGCTAATGTGACTTGGTCTCGTCTCAGCCTCAGATCGTTGCACAACAATTTGATCGCCTCTATCTTGTCAGTATCAAGCTCGTTGCTTTCACCTTCTCAACACATCAACACACATCAATACAAAAAGGTGAGCTGACCTCAGCACTGAATGTCAGCACACCGATCTGATCATCGTCGAGATCGTTTATCATCAACAAATCATCACCTGTCACATCTGAGAAGTGGAGACCTCAGCACACCAGTCTGATCGCCATCTGAAGAACAACATTGATCTAAGGAGAGACGGAAAGACAAAGATGCGGTGGGGCACTCTGATGCAAGGCTCGAAAAGAATCGAAAAGAATCCAAGATAAAAGGGAAATAATCGGAAGAATGCGGTGGGAGAGATGATAGAGGTCACAGAAAAAAGAGAAATAATCGAAAAGAATGAGTTTCTTTTTATAGCGCAGCAAGGGAACGCGATAGAGGACAGAAAGATGGGAAATGATATAATTACTCAATTTTTAAAATTTAAACCAGGATGATAGCTGCAACTTTTTATTTTTTAGGGTCGGAGAAAAAAATTCCGGATCGTCTCTCTACATTGACTTGTCCAACAGGACGTAGGCGCATACTTTGAGGAGAGGCGAAACCAACCATTGTCGATCTGCGACGGTTACCTCATTTTCGATCTCTCCTTCTCGTCTAGTTTGAAATTTCAAAACATATACAACGAAAAGAGATCTATCCAGCCTTGATCGGTCTCTGTCCAGATCCGATTCGAGTATTGCACCTTCTCTAGACGGGAACAGAGAAGGGGGCGGAGATGAGCGGTGGATGGGATAGGGTTAAAATTGCGACGGCGAGACTAGGCGGAGACTCGTCTTCGCCGGGATCCCGCACGCGGAGGTCGAGCGCAGGGTCTATTGGATCCGTGTCGGAGCTCCGTCAGACGCCGGCGCGGACAGTGACGCTCGGTCGCATCCAGCCCCAGGCGCCTACTTATCGCACAATCTACTGTAACGACCGCGAGGCCAACCTTCCCGTCGGATACAAAGTTTGTTGAATTCCTTCTTCCTTCTCTATGTCTTATGAAATTATCAGTAATGGTAACAACTCTTATGGGATAATGGGATTGGGATTCTAGTCGGATCTATATTGGATCTGACAAGTGTAAACAAATAGAGAAAGAAAAAAAATGCTCTTGTAGTTTCTATGCACAGAGAAATAAGTTGCCAACTTTTCAATATCTTAACTGGTAAATCAGATTATTGTTGTAATTATATGCTTATCCACCTTTCCGTTTGATTAATTGTGTTAGAAATAGATTGGCAAATAGCTTATGTGATAAAGGCGTAAAGCAGTCAGTTAATGAAAGACATGTTGTTCTATTAGAAATTTCGACTGGATGTCTGCATACACTTATTTCTCTGTATTAACATCAATATTTCTCCCTTCTACCATAAGTCTTTATCAGCTGCATTATTTAAGTCGTTTATTGTCTATCATTAGTTGACCAAATGCAGATGCCGTCCCCTGGAATGAACTGTAATTTTCTGTGCTTTTACCTTTTTGAATTCACATCCGCGATCATAGTTGTAATCCTGTCATATTATGACATGCAATCCGAACCCTCATTTCAAATATTGCATGAACTTAAAGACCCCCCTAAAAAGAAACATCCCATCATGTCACGTTTTATTCGGATCGGATGGATCAGATTGCATGACAAACTTGTAGTATCATCACAGCTATGGCAGAAGATCCTGGGAAGCTTTGTCATGTTTGAACTGGCCTGTTATCATGGCATGTCTGTTGGGTTCAACTAAACTATTTTGGGCTATGTAAATTTAAGAAGCAGCATTTTTTCTATTTCCACGTTGCATTATTTGAAATCTTGTTGCTTTTTCAGGGCAATTCTGTATCAACTACAAAGTACAATGTTCTGACCTTTTTACCAAAAGGTTTATTTGAACAGGTACTCGGTCAAATCATCTGTTTGTATTTTCTTATTTTGTACTATCCGCTCTGTACTAAAGCCACCTCTTTTGATCCACACTTTTCATCTGACAGTTCAGAAGGGTTGCAAATCTTTACTTCCTTATGATATCAATCTTGTCCACTACACCAATCAGGTACAAGTATCACCAATTCTATTTTCTTAAACTGATGCCCGAAAACTTTAACATTTATTATTAACTTAACAATTTTATTTGCAGTCCTGTGCATCCTATAACTAATGTGGTGCCTCTCAGTCTGGTGCTTTTGGTTTCTCTTATCAAGGAGGCTTTTGAAGACTGGGTCCTGCTTTTATTATACTTAGTTCTTAGTAATTTTCAGTTTTCCATTCAACGAGATGGTTCTAAATATCCCTTTCTGTGTTCTTCTATTTCTTATTATGATTTTAAAATCTACAGAAGCGATTTCAGAATGATATATCAATTAATGCTACCCCTGTGGAAGTGTTGCAAGGGCAAAGTTGGGAAGTCACACATTGGAAAAGGTTACAAGTGGGAGACATTGTCCGGGTAATTTTATAATTCTAATCTGTAAAGTTGGTATTAACTGGAGGGTAGGTTTGAACCACTTTGGGTTCTTCTGATTAGTATGCTTACCATGTTGGCATACTTGTTTGAGTATTTCTGGTAATTTTGCCTCCACATTTGACAACCTTGGAAGAGAATTTTTTTTTGATAAAGTTAAAATTATGCCAGTTATAGTTAGTGCCATCGGCGACCGAAATAGTACCAAGTCAAGAATTTTAAATCATGAAAACTGACTTAGTAATAATTATTTTTAGAGCAGATCAAACAAGATGGGTTTTTCCCTGCTGATCTGCTATTTCTGGCAAGTACAAATCCTGATGGTGTCTGCTACATAGAGGTTATTCTCTCTCCATTTCTGAAAAGAAAAATGAATTTGAGCTTACTATGAGCTAGGAAGAAGATTGCATTATTTCGATTTTGCTTTGATATTTGTTGTAGACGGCGAATCTTGATGGGGAGACCAATTTGAAAATTAGGAAGGCACTGGAGAAAACATGGGATTACTTGACAGCTCAGAAAGCATCTGAATTTAAAGGTCCACATTTTCTCTTAACTACTTCATAACTGGTTCTAGTTTGCATTTTAGTTGGCTTGATTAATTCTCTGCTAAAGAAAGAAGTGAAAATTAGCTCTTTACTGTGGTGTTTAGGCGAAATACAGTGTGAGCAGCCCAACAATTCACTCTACACTTTCACTGGTAACCTTATAGTGGATAAGCAGACATTACCTCTCTCTCCAAATCAATTACTGTTGCGGGTAATTTTGTCAACTCCCAATGTAAATATAAATAGAAGTATGACAGCTTCCAAAAACAACATTCTAATGGCAAAATTTTCTATACACTCATGACAGGGATGTAGCCTTAGAAACACAGAGTACATAGTAGGTGCTGTTATCTTTACAGGGCACGAGACAAAGGTACAGCTTCATGCAAAGTCATACTATCTTAATATGTATTCATCTCAACTTCATGTTACAGAGCCGTTAATACTGTGCTTCAATTCAGGTCATGATGAATTCAATGAACGTACCTTCGAAAAGAAGTACATTTGAAAGGAAACTCGACAAGCTTATACTCGCTCTCTTTTCTACTCTCTTCACCATGTGTGTCATTGGAGCTATTGGAAGGTTAAGTCTCTTTCATTCAATTGTTTGGTTTGTTATATTTGTTCTGATACATGTTCTTTGCCATCAAGTGGTGCTTTAAGTTCTTGGTTTATGTTACCCTTACTTTCTTTGCCATCTTTTCCATTAAGTACTGCTTTAGGAGTTGCCTTTTAAGTTCCCTTATATATATAAACTATTTTATCTGAGTTTTGAATTATTTTAAAATTTTCAGTGGCATCTTTATAAGCAGCAAATATTACTACCTGAGAATTGATAAAAGATATAATAAGGTTGAGGATCAATTCAACCCTGAGAACAGATTTGTGGTAAGCAATTCTTTAATATATTATTTTGACATCAGTGAAGTGCTTCTGTACAAAAGTTCCTTTTTCTTTACCCTTCTATTTCCTCCCACTAATATGGTTAAATATAAGAATTGGTTTTTGCAATACTAATTTAGTGATTGGGTTTATGCTGGCTGACTGCTGATATACCCTCGCAAGCCCTGTAATTGCATGCTTAGTATCCAATGTTTTTACTATTCTGCTTTCTTTTGTAGGTAACCATATTGACTATGTTTACTCTAATAACACTGTACTCAACCATCATCCCCATATCTCTCTATGTCTCCATTGAGGTATGCCTATATTTTGTCGTGTGAAGAATATTGTTTAGTCAAGCCATAATAGCTAAGTATTGTTTTTTCCCTCTTAATTTAGATGATAAAGTTCATCCAGTGTACTCAGTTTATCAACAAAGACTTGCATATGTACCATACAGAGACTCAAACCCCAGCACTGGCAAGGACATCAAACTTAAATGAGGAGCTTGGTCAGGTACTTGTTATTTTATTAAAAAAAATTAGTTTGCATCGACTTGTATAAAATCCTTGTATAATTGGTTAATATTAACTCTTCCTTTTGTGACTAGGTGGAGTATGTATTTTCTGACAAGACGGGTACACTTACAAGAAACCTTATGGAGTTCTTTAAGTGCTCGATAGGTGGTCAAATGTATGGAACTGGTAACACTGAAATAGAAAAGGGAAATGCACAAAGAAACAGCCATAAAATTGAAGAGGTATATATTTTGAGGAACTCACAATACACATCAATTTTAAAATGTACTCTTAAGTCTTAACTACTTTTTGCTTATATCAGATTCAGAAGCCAAGCAAAGCAGTGCATGAGAAAGGATTCAACTTCGATGATCCTCGGATCATGCGTGGTGCATGGAGAAACGAGCCTAATCCTGACATTTGTGTGGTAAACAAGTCTACTTGAGCTTGTAAAATTGATCGTAATTTATGGATTAATTTAACCTTTTACTTCATAAAACCAACATAGTTTTAAGGAACGATACTGAACACTTTTCAGTTCTTCTTGTTCCATTTTGGATAAATTCTACGACTTTTGGGGTTGTTTGTTTTTTCTTTTAAAGAGGAGTCCCAGTTTTGACCTTACAGTCTGTTAATTGTTTGTCATGTTGGAACCCTCCGCATTTATGTTTAAACTCTAAAGCTTTTTTCTTTGTTCTAGTGTTTTTATTCCCAGCATTTTTTGTTGACAAGTTTTGGCATAAAAAACATCACTAACTTGCAGTAGTGTCCCATGTTGGCACATGATTGCTCTTGACGAATGTTGCCTTTCAATACTATAGATTTTTGTGCCACCTTTAAATTTTCAGTAATTTTTACTATCTTTATGCAGCTTGTTTTAACACAGTCACAATGCTGTACTGTTTATACTATTTTGGAAGCTGTGTGCTAAGTGATGTCAATCACTGATGTGGTATTTGAAACTCCCTTTTAAATTGTAGGAATTTTTCAGATGTCTTGCAGTGTGTCATACTGTTCTTCCAGAAGGTGAAGAATCTCCTGAAAAGATCACCTACCAGGCTGCATCACCTGACGAGTCTGCCCTTGTGACTGCTGCTAAGAATTTTGGCTTTTTCTTCTTTAGGTTTCTATTTTGTATATATTTTTTATATAATCTTGCCATGTTGAAATTTTGAATTTTTGTTTAAAAAAATAAAACCTTACATTTTCGCTACTTCTTGTTTATGCAGACGTAGTCCAACAACAATCCTGGTGAGGGAATCACATGTGGAAAAGATGGGTAAAGTTCAGGATGTTCAATATGAGATACTAAATGTCTTGGAGTTTAACAGGTCTGACTTCAAAACTCTTCATAACTTCTTTCCTTCAATATTTTTAGTTATGCTATTTATTACTTAGGTTACTTTTCATTGTTTTGCAGTACAAGGAAGCGACAATCTGTTGTATGCCGCTATCCAAATGGCCGTCTGGTTCTTTATTGCAAGGTATTAGTTCTGTAAGTTTCTATTAGTTCTTACAATGGACAGTCCCTGTTAGAATGACTCAGATAAGAACTGGACCTTAATTGTTACTTCAATCCTTTCCGAAGTGATGTTTTTCATTGTACCTGGAATATTTGTGCTTTATTGAGCAGGCATTGAGATGATTAATATTTATCATTGGCTTTGCATGAGGCTTATAACTACCTAAAACAGTAAAATTATGGCAACAAAGGCTCGTACGATCCAGTTCTTGTGGCAGTAGATTCACATGCTAGTACACCGTACTTGTTGGGAAGTGCTACCTTGTAGTTATTGCATTTCATTTTAAAACATGTAGGGTGCAGATACGGTGGTATTTGAAAGATTAGCTGCAGGAAATCAAGGGATTAAGAACATAACAAGGGAGCACTTGGAGCATTTTGGCTCAGCTGGTTTGCGTACCCTTTGCCTTGCTTATAGAGAGTTGAGTAGTGAACTTTATGAAAGTTGGAATGAAAAGTTTATCCAGGCGAAATCTGCACTGCGCGACCGAGATAAGAAGCTGGATGAGGTATGGAGCCTTTCTATAGCATTACCCTGTGGAAATTCAATATGTACATTTTTGGTTTTTCCTGCCTTTTAATTATTGTCATTAAGGTGTCTATGTTGCTTGCTAATCAAGGCTCAAGTACCTACAGGTAAGTGTGTTGTGTGTTAATCAAAGATAAGTCAGTTGAATCATTGAAATTATCAGTGTTACAAGCTACTTGTGTGATTTACAGTTTGAATTGGTGGCCATGGAAAAACCCTATTCTGAAGTGGCCATCCATTTATAATTTCATATAAGCCCATTGACATGGCAAAATTTACTTCTATAAGGGCTATTGTCATTTCTTTTCTTTTGATGTTCAATCAAATTGGTAGACTCTTAAGTAAATTTTATAGGCTAATAAACAATATCAGTTGGTTTTTAGTTTCTTTGTGGTTGGATCTCTTATTGCTAAAAGTGGAAAAGATGGTGCTTTTATGAAATCTCTTGTTTATTCTCAATTTGCCTTTTAATGTTTGATGGTTGATTTCTTTGTTTTCTTTACTTTTTCTTTCATCTAGGTGGCAGAGTTGATTGAAAAGGAGCTTACACTGATAGGATGTACAGCTATAGAGGATAAACTTCAAGAAGGTGTTCCTGATTGTATAGAAACTCTGTCTCGGGCTGGAATAAAAATATGGGTTCTGACTGGCGATAAAATGGAAACGGCAATAAACATTGCCTATGGTAAATAGTTGAACTTAGTCTGGGATATAATTCAAGCACTTAAGTAGTTCTAAAGTAGTAGTGTTGGATAATATTTTTACTTTTTGTTGAGCAGCTTGCAACTTGATTAATAATGAGATGAAACAATTCATCATCAGCTCTGAAACTGATGCAATCAGAGAAGCTGAAGACAGGGTAAGCCAATTAGAAATCACTAGTTAGACATAATTTTGATCGAACATTTCTTGCCTCCAATACATTTGATTTGATACTATCTAATAGTATTCTCTATAGTTTGATACTATCCAATATTCTAAGGGCATATTGAAAGCCTGTCTAGAGGCAGATAGAAAAATGTTTTTGTACCAGCAGTTTGAAGGCTACCTCAACATTCTGTTTGCAAGTACTAGGCTCTAATAGGTAGTTCATTATCCAGGGAGATCCAGTGGAAACTGCACGTGTAACAAAAGAATCAGTAAAGGAAGACCTGAAGCGATGTCTTGAGGAGGCTCAGACATACATACACGGTTCATCAGCAACAAAGTTGGCCCTTGTAATAGATGGCAAGTGTCTGATGTATGCTTTGGACCCAACTCTACGTGTTGATCTGCTTAAACTGAGCCTCGATTGTAACTCAGTCGTTTGTTGTCGTGTTTCTCCCTTACAAAAGGCACAGGTACAATTTCAGTGGGCTATAAAGTTTTGTATTTTTTTATCATGTTAATATGTGCATTGCTCTTGACTTTTTACCTAAGCTGTGAAAATCACCTTTCAAGACTTGGCTTAGTAATTTGAAGCTATATTGTGGAAGTATCCTGCATCTTTCTAATGGGGATTTGAGAAAAGTAACTTTAACTTCTTGTTTACTGACAACTTCTGCTTGCACATTTAAACACATCTGAGACGTTGGTGCTAACAGAAGGGACAAATATAGGTTGGCTGCAAATATGATAAGTAATATAGACCATCTGCAAAATTATATAATATTATAATGTTTATCCCAACTTGCAAAAAGAAAACAACTACAATGTTCCGGAAAACATTTTTGTCATTGACTTGGTTGGAACTTCTGTTCATGTGGTCAAAACCTAGAAATCAATGAAAGAAGAATACAATATGTTTTGGCCATTTTGTTAAATTACATCTTGACACAGACAGTCATTAATTCCCCCCCTTAAGGTTACTAGCCTAGTGAGGAAAGGAGCGAAAAAGATCACACTCAGCATAGGAGATGGTGCAAATGATGTCAGCATGATTCAAGCAGCTCATGTGGGGATTGGAATAAGTGGTTTGGAAGGGATGCAGGCCGTTATGGCCAGTGATTTCGCCATTGCGCAGTTCCGATTTCTCACTGATTTGCTCCTTGTTCATGGGCGCTGGTCTTATATTAGGTTATGCAAGGTTTGTGTTATATTGTTGTTTTATTATTCTTTCAACTCTTTAGTTTGCATTTGAGCGGTATCTCTCTTTTGTTTTCTTTCATTTCTTGTATACTCCTTGGGGTCATTGTGATAATCACAATACAATTTTAAATAATGTTTATGTTCCCTGAGTGTATGCAAAGCAGAGTGCCGATCAAATTCTTGCACTCTGCTGAGGGTTTGTGAACTTTGATTGATTGATTGGTACCAATATCTGCTTCTGTTTTGCAGGTTGTTACATGCCTTTTGTGTTTTTTGCCCCGCTCAAATTGAAATTCTTGCACTCTGCTGACGGTTTTTGTGAACTTTGATTCTTGTAACTGATTGTTGTTTTATTTTCATCACGAGTTGTTTTGGCTTCTCTTTTGCAGGTTGTTACATACTTTTTCTATAAGAATCTGACGTTCACACTGACTCAGTTTTGGTTCACCTTCCAGACTGGTTTCTCTGGCCAGAGATTTTATGATGATTGGTTTCAGTCTTTGTTTAATGTTATTTTCACGGCACTTCCTGTTATTGCTGTGGGACTGTTTGACAAGGTATGGTCTCTTTCATCATTTTAATATGACTAGATTGCTTGAATCATGTACCTTTCATTTTTTGACTATGCACAAAATCGGCTTATTTAATATCCATCCTTTCTTTTAACTGAAAACATGATGATAGCTACCATAATGGTCATTGAAGTGCAAGTGAAAGTAATAGTTTGAGGTTTATTTTTTAATGTAAGTGTAAGTAATATGTTACACCATTTCTTATATATAACACGGTGTGAAAAATTATGTTCTTCATTTCCGCTTGATTACACATCTGGGAAAGTGTAAAAAAGGTGCAATGCTTAAATGAAGAACCTATACTATTTTAGTCATAATTTGTATCACTGACAAACAATTTACATGTTTGTAAGTAAGGTGAAGTATCAAACGTTTGATATTCACATCTTTCTATATGTATTGTGAATACATGTTTTAGAACGTCATTCCATTCCCTGGCTAACATATAGACTACTTGTAGGATGTAAGTGCCAAGCTGTCAAAGAAGTATCCCCAACTCTACAAAGAAGGAATCAACAATACTTTTTTTCGATGGAGAGTAATTGCTGTATGGGCCTTCTTTGCATTCTATCAGTCGCTAATTTTCTACTACTTCACATCTTCCGCGAGCAGATACGGGCACAACTCGTCAGGAAAGATATTTGGGTTATGGGATGTCAGTACCATGGCCTTCACATGTGTTGTCGTGACGGTTAATTTGCGACTTCTTTTGGCATCTAATTCCATTACAAGGTGGCACTATATTGGTGTTTTTGGGAGTATTTTGGCGTGGTTTGTGTTTATATTCATCTATTCTGGAGTTATGACACCATTGGACAGACAGGTAAGGTTTTCATACCTGCAGCTTTGAATCTTTTCTAGACATTTCATGTTCACTGCTAGGAAATGTTTAAACTTTGTGGCAAAGGTGGGGAGTAACTCCCATTGCGCTATCTTTACCAAACTTTCCCTTCTACTATTTATTTTTTGGATGAGGCTGATAGCACTAGAGTTTGCTATTGTGCTCTACAAAATGGAATAACATGTTATTTCTCTTGCAGGAAAATGAATATTTTGTTATTTATGTTTTAATGGGCACATTTTTCTTCTACCTCACACTGCTGCTGGTTCCAGTTGTTGCTCTTCTTGGCGATTTCTTGTACCAAGGGTAAAAGTTCTAAACTTTACTACTGTAGTTCTCTTATGGTCATCTAGCCTTTTCTAAGTATGTTTGTATGCTGTTTGTGTGCTTTTGAGGCTCAAGCAGACCCTAATACCTGGAGTTCTCAAACAATCAAGAGCATTAATATATACTTTGTCA
Source organism: Eleocharis quinqueflora (assembly GCA_964058865.1). Classification (NCBI taxonomy): domain Eukaryota; kingdom Viridiplantae; phylum Streptophyta; class Magnoliopsida; order Poales; family Cyperaceae; genus Eleocharis; species Eleocharis quinqueflora. The sequence continues at coordinate 91,050 of CAXKVX010001537.1, forward strand.
AATTGATAGTAGAAAACTATATTTTAAATAATATCACTTATTTCTGGGCCACAGGGTGCAAAGATGGTTCTTCCCGTATGATTACCAAATCATCCAAGAAATACACAAGGACGACATTGAGCCGAGAACCAGGTTTGAGTTGCTGGAGGTGAATAGCAATCTCACACCAGAAGAGGCTAGAAGCTTAGAGATTTCCCGTTTGCCACGTGAGAAGTCGAAGCACACTGGTTTCGCCTTCGACTCGCCAGGCTATGAATCATTTTTTGCATCTCAGCAGGGTATCTATGCACTCCAAAGGCCGTGGGATGTGGCGAGGAGAGCAAGCATGAAACAGAGACCACAACCTAGACGATAGAAAGTTTTGAATCCATGTAAAGTTTGATTTTGTACATCCTATTCTTAGGGGAGGAGGGAACTGCTTTGAGGTGTGTATATTACAAGTTAGATTTTTGATAGGTTATTGTTAAACTAATATTTAGTTAATTTTTTGTCGATAGTGTTGTCCTTTTATGTCATGTTAGACATGGCAAGGCTGAAGTGGCAATTCTATATTTTGCCGTAAATGCCAGTTTTTACGTTATTGCCACATCAAAAAAGTGAGATTACAGTTCTAGAAACCTGCAACGGTAGTTTCATACTTTTTTGTTTTATTTTCACTCCTGTGGTTTAGTCTTGTTTTATTTGATTTCAACTTGGTTAAAATTGAAAGCACTCTATTAGTATTTTAGTACAAATTAATAATTGTTTTCATAGCTTCAGAACCGAAGAATGGTTCCAATTATTGTGTTTTAACTTGTTTCAGCATAATTATCCTGCAGTGAAAATTATGCTTATGAAAAATTGAATATTGCTTTGGCTGGCGCATTGTTTAATTTTCTTGACATATACAAGAAAAAGCGGAATTTTTTGTAATTCGAGTAAAGCACTACGATGCTATGCGCGATTCTTAGAACATACTGGATTGTTCAAATAACAAAATTAAAGCGTTCGAATTAATTTATTTGATGAGTGTGACCTACGTTTGCATGATTACCTATGTAATATTTTGGGTTCATTGATTATGAAATTCAGCAGTTAAATATATGATGAAAAAAATGCATTAGAATAAACTTCTAAATATTTATAGTTTTATCACTTTATATTAAAAATGAATAAACAATTTACGATTTCAGCATACTTGCACATAGTTAAAAATAAAAAGAGACTATTTTGCACTCATTATCTATCCTAAACTACTTAAACTAAAAATTCTTGCACTCCCTATCTTAATGTATCTGTTATTTCTATCTAAAAAAGATGTACATGTTATTTAAATTTGAATTATAGTGTTTATATCTTGTACACGAAATGTATAATATATATATTTTTCCTGTAAATGACTAAATTCAAGTTAAATACTATGAAAAAGAAAAAAAGTATGTACAATTTTAGAGAATTTTAGTTCTGATAAGATATAAATAAATAGTTTTGTTATTTTTGTGTTGTGCCCAAGCTTAATCACAAAACTAATCTTTTATATCGGGACTCAATCTTGTCTGAATCCTCCACTGCATGCATCAGATATGCGGACAAACAACACTGCAGTCTCATAGTTGTGTCTTATACAGTGACGAGATCAGAACATCGAATTAGGTGGGGCCGATGTGGAGTTAGAAGGACCGATTTACAAGTATAGTTTAATTTAAATATTATAAAAATTTCAAAATTTAATTTTGATTAAATTATACAAATTTTTTTACTAAATTTTTTAACTAAAAATCTTACTATTTAATTAAATTTATTTAGAAAATTAAACAAGAGTACAATTTTTTTCCGGGCCAAAAGGGGGGCCGGGGCCCACTCTGCCCCCTGGTTGGAAGGGGATTCTCTGTCGCGCAGCACTAACGGACGCCCATGATTTCCTGCGCTGTAGGCAATGGACGGCTCAGATTTGATTCAGGGGTCTGATATTATAAAGTTTAGCATGCACGAATCTCGATGCAAATCAAAGACTGATATTTACCGCGCAACGCGCACAATGTTTGTACTGCGCGGTAGAAGATCTGGTTTGCCCCTGGTTGCGCCCCTTTGTGTGACAATTCATCCGAATTGCTGTGTTTCTTATATCGAATTATACCATTCTTTTTTTTTGGTTAATTTTCTACAAGACCCGGTTGCCCCAAATTGTTGCTAAAATTTGTGCAGCAAATATCCAATAGTCATGTCAAATTTTCGATATTATACGATCTGTGTATTGTTCCTAGAATGCATATGATCAACATGCACACACAAAAAATTATTTCCAATGTGTTTTTTTCTTTTCCTTGTTTGCGTTATACTTTCGCTCTCCGGAAAATAAACAGCGAGTTACGCTGCTTACGCAACTGGGAGAGCGAGGCCATGGCTACAGAGCTGCTTCCTCTCTCAAATTTCAAGCTTCAGCTCCTCTCTTTCATCTCAAGTTCGCGCGACTTTCAAGTACTTTATTATCTCTATTTCTATCTCTATTCAGTGAATCAGTGTCCTCCCTGTGATATTTCTCACTCGATTTTGCTTCAACCTAGGAGAGAGAAGAAAGCGCTAGAAAAGAACTCGAGGATTACAAGCAGGTCATTTATTCTCTCTCTTATTCTCGCAATCTCCTTCTTATTTTGCTTTTGAGAAATTGTCGATATTGAATTTCTCTTTCTTTTGGACACAGAAGTTCAAGCACACAGAAGCCGATTACTTGAACCAATTGCAAGAACTAAGAGCTGAGTTGGATTCCGGAGATGACTTGAGAAAGAAGCTCGAATCCAAGGTACTCATTGTGCATTTCTTTTTGTATTTAATTGGTTCTTCAATTTGCTTGACCCGTATATGCATCGGTTTATTCAATTGATAGATTGAGTATCTAGAAAACGAGAATGAATTGCTGCTGACTAAGGAGAAGGATTTGAAAGCTGCAATCAATGGATTGCTACAGTCAAGAGAGAGCTTTGTTAACCACTATGAGGTGTATTCAGTTCAAGTGTTGAATTTTTCTAAATTTGCTAAAAGTTTGTGTGATTTGTTTTTATTTCTGGAACTCTATAGTAAAACCTGAACAACTATAGTTATGAAAAATAAATTCCCAGAGAAAACAGAAACAGCTTTGAATGTAACTCGAAAAAGAAGAAAAAAAGGGAGACAATTTAATTATGCAAGAGACAATATATATGCAGGAGTCTACTTGTACTCTACAACGCACTGTTCAGACAAAAGATAGAGAGATCACTTTGCTTTCAGAAAGATTAAATGCACACATTTCTTTATTTAACTCGGTTCGAAGGGAAGCAAATTCGGTGAAAAAGGCCTTTGATGTTATCAAACGAACATTAAATGAGAAGGAACAAGTAGGTAAATAGTTTTATATTCTTTTGTTGCTGTTCAAGTTGCAAATTTCTGTTATTCTTTTGACTAAGGATTCAAACAGTCTGTATTTTATTATTTCAGTTGCTGAACTAAATGATAAGATTCATCGGATTTGTACAATTGAGAAAGACTTTGTTGGTATGGAAAAACTCACTTCTTATGTTTCCATATTCTGCTATAGCCAATATGAAGGCACGAGTTTTGATCTTTAGTAATTGGTATTAGATCAGTCAGGTACTCAGGTTTAAATCCAAGAGGTTCAGTCACTGTACCAGTCTATATAAAATTCGTCCTGTTTCAGTCATTGAATTTTGGTTAATCTTGTTAGAACCCAACAGTAGATGCCTCCTGATTTCAATTATACATGCTAATATTTATAATTTCTCTAAGGTACCGTTGATATATTTTGTGTTCTATAATAGAGAAAATCAAGTTACTCGAAGGTAAGTTAAGTGATTCCAAGCTTGAGCTTAGGAAAAAAGACATGACAATTTCCGAGTTGCAAGAAAAGCTCGAATCTGAGAGGATCAACAATGATTATAGACTGAAATACGAAGAGATATCCTTTTTTCCGTTTTCAGTGAAGGAAAACTTATAGCTAATTTCAACATTCAAGCTTATTTTGCCAATCACTGCCTATTAAAGGGTTTTTTTAGAGTTCATATTCCCTGGTTGAAGGAACTATCAGGAGTGGTCATGTGTGCCCTTGCAATATGTAAAGGGTATAAAAGACGTCCCTTTAGAGGAGACCTTGAAACATGGAAAAAATGGCATACTACAATATCCATTCGGACCGCTCCTGGTTCATTTATTTAGACATGACCTGTATTATCCTCCTTTGTCAGTGGGTTTTCTACAAAAAGAAGATTAAAGAAGGAATGATTTGGATGTATTTGAAGACTGTTCAAGAGGGGTTTACGGGTGGTATCATTGTTCTAGTACCTCTATACATGATATTGTAATGTTTTGTTGGGGGGAACATGAAAAATCTCCAATAAAGTTGAATTTTGTGGAAATAATTAAACATCTTGAAAAAGTTATATTATATTTATCTTTAACGATGTTACATTAAGAAAGTGCTAGAGTTGAAAGATGAAAGAATTTTATGGCTAACTTCAGAGAAACAGGTTTCTCTCTTTACCATTTGTTGTACTGTCTTTTTATTTCTAATACCCCCTATTTCCTAATGCTTCTATCCTTCTGACTTCCATTTTACTTTCCTCAGGAAATGCAGCATGAACTACACAGCATGGAAGTTATAATACTGAAATTTCAAGAGATCTTTAATTCGCTTAAAATTGAGGTATGCTGTTTAATGGTATTTTATCATCTCTGCTGATTCTTTTCAACTCATATTTGCTTATCCAATGTGTCAGGAAAAGAAGGATGCATTATCTTGCAGTCAAGACGTGGAACACAATAATTGGTGAGATCTTGGGAAGTTGATATATATATTCATTTGCACATGCTGCTGTATATTCCTAATTTTTGTTACCTTATCGTCCATGATAGTAGCTCGGAGAATCATGTTGTAGCAATCAACTCAAAATTGGAAAACAAGGATGATGATATTGAACAAATTGAAGATGTTGGTGCTCACAATGATATACCTAACTTACCAGAGTTCAAGCATCAAGGTAATTGCAGATTGTTGTAGTATATTTTTTTTCTGGACCCTTTGAAAGAAAGAGTGTATCAACAGGAAGTGGGATTGTTTGAAAGAAAAGGAAGCTATAATTTTTTTTACTGTGGAAGATTAGTTTTATAATATTTTAATAGAATTTAACTGATTTTTCTTTAGAAGGTGCAACTGGAGAAGGCAATTCTCAACGAAGTGGAATTGTTTGAAAAGCATCTCAAGGCCGGTTTCACCAATTGAAAGCAAAACTTGCTAATATTCTCACCAGTGTTATTTCTGTTGCTTTTTTTTTCTTATAGCCATCATGATTAACAAATTGTAAATGTATAGGAAGATTATAGTATAGTCATGTGGATTTTATGAGCCCTCTTATACCACTAAGCTTAGTTAGTAGTTACTGAAAGAAAATGTTAGTCTTAACCTTTTGCTTGAATACGTAGGTATTTTAGTTTGATTACCTGTACTTTGCTAAAGTTACAAGATGTCTCAGAAAATGCAATTTTATTATTCCCAGTAATTTTAAAGCGCTCATTTCGGGCCGTGTGTGTATGTGTGGATATTTTGAATTCTCTTTCAACAAAATGTCCATGTTATGGGGGCTTAGGGAGAGCCTATTTATAAAAAAAAAATGTTGATGTTCAATTTTTGCTATTTTAGAATTCTAAAATGTTGGAGCAAAGTTCTCGTCTTATGTGGCCTGTAGCTGATTTTCCGAGACTATGCAGCACCAAATCCTTTATTTCTTTATTTATTTTGTAATAGTACCAAATCCTATAATTTTTTTTTTGTGATTTAAATTGGTTATTGATCGATCTGCTTTTTTCTTTTCATTTGAAGTTGTGGTAAAGTTCCTGTTTGCACTTGGTACCATTTAGGCCTGACCACCTCCACCAGCAAAATATAGATTTGTTCGACTGGGGCATTCAATGAGTCATCTTCTAATTGATACTTCTGTTAGTTTTATGTGTAAAACAAACTAAGTGATCGGTCTAGATGAACCAACTTTTTTTTCTGTGTGGAGAAGGCTACAAGTTGATCTTACTCTTGATATAATATTAATCAACTAGTACTGTCAAATACACGAAACGATCACGCAATGGTCTTCTTGCGTCTTACATTATGTTTTAAGAACGTAAGTAATTTCTCGTGTCCTATGTTGCGTTTAATAAACATAAGAAAATTTTCTTGCGTTTACGTTTGCATTTAGTTAAATGTTAAAAATGTTTAATTTTTTTTTTTGAATATTTAACTTGCTACTAACGGTACACAACGGTACCAAAAAATTAGGGTGAAAATTACAAAAGTTTCATTTCACAAATCAAGTATATTTATATTTTCAATACATTACAACTTGAATTTGCAATAATTTCTAACTAACATGAAGCGTAAGATAACTTGCAATTGCACCAAGATTTTGAGTGTCACCTAAGTGGGCATTGATTTCAATTCTTTGTATTTCATCTGGGGTGAAATCTGCATCCCCATACTATAAGAAACTTACTTCTAAGCAATTTCAGTTATAAGCAAATTGTATTAAAGAATCAAATAATTTAGTTCTAAATAAGCAAGCAAGAAAACATACTCATTATTTTCAGACAAATCATGTTCATACTTTACATCATCTACACTTTCCTTATCTGACCAAGTCATTAAACATAACCAAAGAATCTGCATGCAAGTCGACAAAAAACTATTAACAAAAACAACAACAAAAATCATTGAAAGAAATAAGATAAGCTACATTAAAAAAAACTAACTAAGAGCCCGCTTACACACCTTCTCTCTATGTTGCACGGGTGCGGGTACGTGTATTGTATCTGATACGGTGCGGGTGTGGGGATATGCCATTTAAAAAAAAACTAGGATACATGAGTATATATAGAATAATAAAAAATCATATTATATATTAAAATGTTTGATTTTTTTACATTCAACTATCACTATAGTTACATGTTATCCAGTATTTTGTTCTAAAATAATGATATATATTGCTATGTTGGTTTTAGAAGTAATTAAGATTAAATTAAGTTTGTCATGTAAGAATTCAAGATACTGCTCTAATTTAGTACATTTTACTGTAGAAATTAAGAGATAGAATATCATATATGATGAGCCAAGATTATGAAGCTCTTTCTTAGCTTTCCAATGCACTTCGTATCAGCTTAATCAGAGTTCAAATGAAGGACTTATGATCAAAATACTGACCGTTGCGCACTGAAAAATATTCCAACCGTATCCTGCCGTATCCCGGCTATCCTGTCGTATCCTATCGTATCAGGCCATATCTCAATATTAAAAATATTCAGTGCGTATCGCACCCGTATCGCACGTGTATCAACGTCAGATACGTATCCGATACGTAGTGCAGCATGATTTTGGAGTATCCGGGCAACCTAGCCTTCTCTTTATTGCTCTTTCACTTTCTCTCCTTCTATCTGAGTTTCTTTCTTTGTCTCCCTCTCTTTTCTATTTTTTTCACCTCAGTCATTTTTTTCTTCACCATAGACATATATATGTTGGATTAAACTCATCTCTTATTTGACAGTTTGCAAAACAAATAAGTACTAATCTTGCACAATTGAGTTTTGGTGAGTTGCAAGTTTATACAAGTACACAATGATGATGCAAAGGCTCAAACATGCATGTACAAGTCAAGACATACTCAAAGATATCAAGTGCAAGCAAATCGGGCATTTCTAGAGCCATGGCGCATGCTCAACCCATCATAACGGGTGCCCAATCCGTCACAACAGGTTGAAGAGGATAAGAGCTGGAGCAGAGAAGAAATTCCAAAGACATGCATTACTGTAACGCATCACTAACTCGTCACAATGAGTTCCTCACCCGTCATAACGAGTTTCCAACCTGTCACAACAGATTCATGCTCAAGAGGGCCCAAAAGTCAGTGATTCAAGCAGAGAAGGGCAATTCTGGAAAGCTGCTAACTCGTTATAACGGATTTATAGCAGGTTGCAAGATTTTTTAATGCAAGGGCTTAAATTCAAAACTCCAAGACTTCAAGAAGTGCTCAGCCTATATATACTGTGAGAGCAAGAACCAGGAAGACATCTAAAATCCTTACCAAACTTCAAGCATACAATTGAGCACAAGAAATAGCACTACAACCTTCTCCTATAGTTGCATAACTTGAGAGACTTATGATAACTACAATCATCTAATTGTCAATTCGAGAACACTTATTCTAGCTAGCTTTGTTAGCGTTTGGTGCACTACATTGTGTTGTCAAGTAGTGCATTCATGTTTCTTGATTGTGTAGTCATCCGAACCTTTTACCTTGTAGAGTGATGTAGCCCCTTGCGTAGGTTTAGAAATTTAAGATTGGTTTGCTTATTGAGAAGAAACCAAAAATATGTTTCGCGAATGTAAAGAATACTTATTATTTAGTGAAATCGGTCAGGAAGGAAGTTTTGGTTCCGAGAGTTCCGTGGATGTAGGCTTAGTTTGTTTGTATGCCAGACCACGTTATATTGCGTTTTCTTGTGTTTTCTTGATATCTCTTGCTCTTTACTATCTCTCTTTACTATACTTACACTTTGTTATCTTGATTTTCTCAATTACTATTAGTACTTGCTTGATTGTGATTTTAGCTAGCGATTAAGGTCTAAAAGTTTGAATTGTAATTGTTGAGAACGCTTTCGTACTAGCACTTGACCTTAGGACCCCAATCTAACAATTTGTATAAGAGCTCACATGTTCGTACCTAGCTAATTGTCAAAATCTTGCTAGTTCTTGACCTTGTGAAAATAGCACAATTGAAGTTTGCGAAAGAACCACCAATCTTTGGTGTAGGTTGTAAGAATTTTTCTTTTTGAAAGATATGTATGGTAAACTATCTTAGTCTACTTGAGTTTTAGAAAGTTGTAGAGGATGGATGGACACCCAAATATGAAATTGATGGTGTTACCTTGACCAAAGAGTTCAAAGACCTCAAATATACAAATGTCAATGCCATGAAAACTATACTTAGATCAATTCATGAGACTTGCATTATCTTATAAAGCGGAAGTTGAGTTACAACTTAACAAACACATTGAAGTCGTCAGATATGATCATGGTGATGAATACTACGACATATATGATGGCTCAGGAGAACAACGTCCGGGACCCTTCGCAAAATACTCAGAGGAGTGCGGGATTGTGCCACAGTATACATTGTCAGGCTCATCTATAATGAATGGGGTTGCTGAAAGGCGCAATCACACCCTAAAAACATGGTGAGAAGTATGATTGCTCGCACAACACTACCAGAAAATTTGTGGGGAGAAGCCTTAAAGACTACAACTTATATACTCAACAGAGTTTCAACTAAAGCAACTAACAAAACCCATCTGAAATTTGGTTTGGGCGCAAGTCTATCCTAAATTATTTTTTAATTTGGGATGTCCTGCAGAAGAAAGACAAAAAAGATAAGGTGATTCGGCCGGATCCAGACATATGTAATCAAATGAATCACACTTGTCCATGTGGAAGATTGTTGGAATTGAGGCGTTAATTCCAATAAATGAAGTTTGGACTACGTGTTATATGATTACTACATGTCATGTACTATCACATAATATTATGAGGAGTAATATTTGGAAATGTCGTAAATGTGTTAAAGTAAATTGATTATGACTACTTATGATCAATTAAACTATATATTGGTGTCAGTGTAAAGTCAGAAATATTATTTGGGCTAAACCCAACTCAAATTTGGTCAAAGCCCAAGAAAAACAACACAAACGAAAGTCTATTGTGGTCGCAATATGATCTTTTGAGGTCGCAATAAGATCCTTTGGCAACAAATCTGCTGTTTCAGTAGATTGATTGCGGTCACAAATGATCCCATTGCGACCGAAAGAGACCTGACAGAAACCTGCCAAGTCTGAAATTGCCAAGTCAATTGCGGCCGAAATGAGATTCATTGCGACCGCAAAGACCTAATTTTTATATCAAATTCGTGGAAATGTTTATAGCAGTAAATATTAGAATTTGGAAAATAATTGGAGGAAATAATTTCAAACATTTAATGAATATTTGATAATTAATTTTACATCTTTGCAAAATACACACACTCGCCCTATAAATAGAGCTGGGTCTCCAAGCGTTACGGGGTAATTCAAATATGGGAAACACTATTGTTTTAGGGTACATGTGTTGTGCATATCTATTGATACACTCCTCCATTAAGTGATCATACTCCGGTGAGGTGTTCCTACTATCATAGAAAAGAAAGTGCTGCTAATCACTTAGAATGACTCGTTGGCAAATGACCGGAAGAGACTTCCGCGACCGTGCAATCACATCTCCACGCAATCAAGATCTCAAGAAAGGAGACAACGTTAGAGATGGATAGTAAGTTCACGCTTCCGCCCCTTTTGTTTTATTACAAACACATAGCATAGAGATTTTTTAATTGAATTGCAATTGATTGTAGGAGTTTAGGATTTATGGTTTTATGGCTAATACCCTAAATTTCATTGCACCAAAATTAAAGTCCAACAAACCATCCAAGAAAATTCTAAACCTTTCATGAAATCACCACGAAGAAGCATGTAATACCATTCTAAGTGTTAATATCTGAGTACTTAATTTATGGGAGGTAAACATTCAAGAAAACACAACAAAACATCTTATCCTGCTACGAGAAGTGTTTTTGATCCCAGTACGTCATTTGTGGCTGGAAATCTTTCAAGAAAACTCCAAATATTTCAGGAAACCAGCACGAAAAAGCATAGAATACCACTCTCAGTGCTTCATGTCTAATTACTTCATTTATGAGTGGTAACCTTGTAAGGCAACTTTAAACCTTTTATGAAACCACCACGAAAAAACATAGAATACTATTCAAAGTACTTCATATCTTATTACTTCATTTATGGGTGATAAACATTCAAGAAAACACCACAAAACATCTTATCCTTCTACGAGAAGAGTTTCTGATTCGAGTACTTTATTTGTGGGTGGTAATCTTTCAGAAAAACTCCAAATCATTCAGGAAACAACCACAAAGAAGCGTAGAATATCACTCTCAGTGCTTCGTGTCTAATTACTTAATTTATGGGTGGTAACCATTCAAGAAAACACCACAAAGCATCTCATCCTGCTACGAGAAGTCTTTTTTATCCGAGTACTTCATTTATGGGTAATAACCATTTAATAAAACACCACAAAGCATCTTATCCTACTATGAGAAGTGCTTCTGATTGATTACTTCATTTATGAGTGGTAACCTTCCCAGAAAACTTTAAACCTTTCATGAAACCACCACGAAGAAGTATAGAATATCATTCTAAGTGCTTCATATCAGATTACTTCATTCATGGATGGTAAATATTCAAGAAAACACCACAAAGTATCTTATCCTGCTACGATAAGTGTTTTTGATCCGAGTACTTTATTTATGTTTGGTAACTTCACAAGAAAACTCCAAACCTTTCAAGAAACTAACATGATGAATCGTAGAATACTACTCAAAGTGCTTCATGTCTGATTACTTCATTTATGGGTGGTAACCATTCAAAAAACACCACAAAACATCTTATACTACTATTAGAAGTGTTTCTGATCCGCGAACTTCATTTATGGGTGGTGACCATTCTAAAAAACACCACAAAGCATTTTACCCTACTATGAGAAGTGTTTCTGATTGATTACTTCATTTATGAGTGGTAACCTTCCAAGAAAACTCTAAACCTTTCAAAAAACCACCACCAAGAAGCAGAGAATATCATTCTAAGTGATTCATATATGATTAATTCATTTATGGGTGGTAAACATTCGAGAAGACACCACAAAGAATCTTATCCTGCTACGAGAAGTGTTTCTGATTCGAGTACTTCATTTATGGGTGGTAACAATTCAAGAAAACACCAAAAATCATCTTATCCTACTATGAGAAGTGTTTCTAATTGATTACTTCATTTATGAGTGGTAACCTTCCAAGAAAACTCAACCTTTCATGAAACCACCACAAAGAAGTGTAGAATACCACTCTAAGTGCTTCATGTCTGATTACATCATTTATAGGTGGTAAACATTCAAGAAAACACAAAAAACATCATATCCTGCTACGAGATGTGTTTCTGATTCGAGTACTTCATTTGTGGGTGGTAATCTTTTAAGAAAACTCCAAATCTTTCGGGAAACCAGCACGAAAAAGCGTAGAATACCACTCTCAGTGCTTGATGTCTAATTACTTCATTTATGAGTGGTAACCTTGTAAGGCAACTTTAAACCTTTTATGAAACCACCACGAAAAAACATAGAATACTATTCAAAGTACTTCATATCTTATTACTTCATTTATGGGTGATAAACATTCAAGAAAACACCACAAAGCATCTTATCCTTCTACGAGAAGAGTTTCTGATTCGAGTACTTTATTTGGGTGGTAATCTTTCAGAAAACTCCAAATCATTCAGGAAACAACCACAAAGAAGTGTAGAATACCACTCTCAGTGCTTCGTGTCTAATTACTTAATTTATGGGCGGTAACCATTCAAGAAAACACCACAAAGCATTTCATCCTGCTACGAGAAGTCTTTTTTATCCGAGTACTTCATTTATGGGTAATAACCATTTAATAAAACACCACAAAGCATCTTATCCTACTATGAGAAGTGCTTCTGATTGATTACTTCATTTATGAGTGGTAACCTTCCCAGAAAACTTTAAACCTTTCATGAAATCACCACGAAGAAGTATAGAATATCATTCTAAGTGCTTCATATCAGATTACTTCATTCATGGATGGTAAATATTCAAGAAAACAACACAAAGTATCTTATCCTGCTACGAGAAGTGTTTTTGATCCGAGTACTTTATTTATGTTTGGTAACTTCACAAGAAAAATCCAAACCTTTCAAGAAACTAACATGATGAATCGTAGAATACTACTCAAAGTGCTTCATGTCTGATTACTTCATTTATGGGTGGTAACCATTCAAAAAACACCACAAAACATTTTATACTACTATTAGAAGTGTTTCTGATCCAAGAACTTCATTTATGGGTGGTGACCATTCTAGAAAACACCACAAAGCATTTTACCCTACTATGAGAAGTGTTTCTGATTGATTACTTCATTTATGAGTGGTAACCTTCCAAGAAAACTCTAAACCTTTCAAAAAACCACCACCAAGAAGCAGAGAATATCATTCTAAGTGATTCATATATGATTAATTCATTTATGGGTGGTAAACATTCGAGAAGACATCATAAAGAATCTTATCCTGCTACGAGAAGTGTTTCTGATTCGAGTACTTCATTTATGGGTGGTAACAATTCAAGAAAACACCAAAAATCATCTTATCCTACTATGAGAAGTGTTTCTAATTGATTACTTCATTTATGAGTGGTAACCTTCCAAGAAAACTCAACCTTTCATTAAAATCACCACGAAGAAGTGTAGAATACCACTCTAAGTGCTTCATGTCTGATTACATCATTTATGGGTGGTAAACACTCAAGAAAACACAAAAAACATCATATCCTGCTACGAGATGTGTTTCTGATTCGAGTACTTCATTTGTGGGTGGTAATCTTTTAAGAAAACTCCAAATCTTTCAGGAAACCAGCACGAAAAACCGTAGAATACCACTCTCAGTGCTTCATGTCTAATTACTTCATTTATGAGTGGTAACCTTGTAAGGCAACTTTAAACCTTTTGTGAAACCACCACGAAAAAACATAGAATACTATTCAAAGTACTTCATATCTTATTACTTCATTTATGGGTGATAAACATTCAAGAAAACACCACAAAGCATCTTATCCTTCTACGAGAAGAGTTTCTGATTCGAGTACTTTATTTGGGTGGTAATCTTTCAGAAAACTCCAAATCATTCAGGAAACAACCACAAAAAAGTGTAGAATACCACTCTCAGTGCTTCGTGTCTAATTACTTAATTTATGGGCGGTAACCATTCAAGAAAACACCACAAAGCATTTCATCCTGCTACGAGAAGTCTTTTTTATCCGAGTACTTCATTTATGGGTAATAACCATTTAATAAAACACCACAAAGCATCTTATCCTACTATGAGAAGTGCTTCTGATTGATTACTTCATTTATGAGTGGTAACCTTCCCAGAAAACTTTAAACCTTTCATGAAACCACCACGAAGAAGTATAGAATATCATTCTAAGTGCTTCATATCAGATTACTTCATTCATGGATGGTAAATTTCAAGAAAACAACACAAAGTATCTTATCCTGCTACGAGAAGTGTTTTTGATCCGAGTACTTTATTTATGTTTGGTAACTTCACAAGAAAAATCCAAACCTTTCAAGAAACTAACATGATGAATCGTAGAATACTACTCAAAGTGCTTCATGTCTGATTACTTCATTTATGGGTGGTAACCATTCAAAAAACACCACAAAACATCTTATACTACTATTAGAAGTGTTTCTGATCCGAGAACTTCATTTATGGGTGGTGACCATTCTAGAAAACACCACAAAGCATTTTACCCTACTATGAGAAGTGTTTCTGATTGATTACTTCATTTATGAGTGGTAACCTTCCAAGAAAACTCTAAACCTTTCAAAAAACCTCCACCAAGAAGCAGAGAATATCATTCTAAGTGATTCATATATGATTAATTCATTTATGGGTGGTAAACATTCGAGAAGACATCATAAAGAATCTTATCCTGCTACGAGAAGTGTTTCTGATTCGAGTACTTCATTTATGGGTGGTAACAATTCAAGAAAACACCAAAAATCATCTTATCCTACTATGAGAAGTGTTTCTAATTGATTACTTCATTTATGAGTGGTAACCTTCCAAGAAAACTCAACCTTTCATGAAATCACCACGAAGAAGTGTAGAATACCACTCTAAGTGCTTCATGTCTGATTACATCATTTATGGGTGGTAAACATTCAAGAAAACACAAAAAACATCATATCCTGCTACGAGATGTGTTTCTGATTCGAGTACTTCATTTGTGGGTGGTAATCTTTTAAGAAAACTCCAAATCTTTCAGGAAACCAGCACGAAAAAGCGTAGAATACCACTCTCAGTGCTTCATGTCTAATTACTTCATTTATGAGTGGTAACCTTGTAAGGCAACTTTAAACCTTTTGTGAAACCACCACGAAAAAACATAGAATACTATTCAAAGTACTTCATATCTTATTACTTCATTTATGGGTGATAAACATTCAAGAAAACACCACAAAGCATCTTATCCTTCTACGAGAAGAGTTTCTGATTCGAGTACTTTATTTGGGTGGTAATCTTTCAGAAAACTCCAAATCATTCAGGAAACAACCACAAAGAAGTGTAGAATACCACTCTCAGTGCTTCGTGTCTAATTACTTAATTTATGGGCGGTAACCATTCAAGAAAACACCACAAAGCATTTCATCCTGCTACGAGAAGTCTTTTTTATCCGAGTACTTCATTTATGGGTAATAACCATTTAATAAAACACCACAAAGCATCTTATCCTACTATGAGAAGTGCTTCTGATTGATTACTTCATTTATGAGTGGTAACCTTCCCAGAAAACTTTAAACCTTTCATGAAATCACCACGAAGAAGTATAGAATATCATTCTAAGTGCTTCATATCAGATTACTTCATTCATGGATGGTAAATATTCAAGAAAACAACACAAAGTATCTTATCCTGCTACGAGAAGTGTTTTTGATCCGAGTACTTTATTTATGTTTGGTAACTTCACAAGAAAAATCCAAACCTTTCAAGAAACTAACATGATGAATCGTAGAATACTACTCAAAGTGCTTCATGTCTGATTACTTCATTTATGGGTGGTAACCATTCAAAAAACACCACAAAACATTTTATACTACTATTAGAAGTGTTTCTGATCCGAGAACTTCATTTATGGGTGGTGACCATTCTAGAAAACACCACAAAGCATTTTACCCTACTATGAGAAGTGTTTCTGATTGATTACTTCATTTATGAGTGGTAACCTTCCAAGAAAACTCTAAACCTTTCAAAAAACCACCACCAAGAAGCAGAGAATATCATTCTAAGTGATTCATATATGATTAATTCATTTATGGGTGGTAAACATTCGAGAAGACATCATAAAGAATCTTATCCTGCTACGAGAAGTGTTTCTGATTCGAGTACTTCATTTATGGGTGGTAACAATTCAAGAAAACACCAAAAATCATCTTATCCTACTATGAGAAGTGTTTCTAATTGATTACTTCATTTATGAGTGGTAACCTTCCAAGAAAACTCAACCTTTCATTAAAATCACCACGAAGAAGTGTAGAATACCACTCTAAGTGCTTCATGTCTGATTACATCATTTATGGGTGGTAAACATTCAAGAAAACACAAAAAACATCATATCCTGCTGCGAGATGTGTTTCTGATTCGAGTACTTCATTTGTGGGTGGTAATCTTTTAAGAAAACTCCAAATCTTTCAGGAAACCAGCACGAAAAAGCGTAGAATACCACTCTCAGTGCTTCATGTCTAATTACTTCATTTATGAGTGGTAACCTTGTAAGGCAACTTTAAACCTTTTGTGAAACCACCACGAAAAAACATAGAATACTATTCAAAGTACTTCATATCTTATTACTTCATTTATGGGTGATAAACATTCAAGAAAACACCACAAAGCATCTTATCCTTCTACGAGAAGAGTTTCTGATTCGAGTACTTTATTTGGGTGGTAATCTTTCAGAAAACTCCAAATCATTCAGGAAACAACCACAAAGAAGCGTAGAATACCACTCTCAGTGCTTCGTGTCTAATTACTTAATTTATGGGTGGTAACCATTCAAGAAAACACCACAAAGCATTTCATCATGCTACGAGAAGTCTTTTTTATCCGAGTACTTCATTTATGGATAATAACCATTTAATAAAACACCACAAAGCATCTTATCCTACTATGAGAAGTGCTTCTGATTGATTACTTCATTTATGAGTGGTAACCTTCCCAGAAAACTTTAAACCTTTCATGAAACCACCACGAAGAAGTATAGAATATCATTCTAAGTGCTTCATATCAGATTACTTCATTCATGGATGGTAAATATTCAAGAAAACACCACAAAGTATCTTATCCTGCTACGAGAAGTGTTTTTGATCCGAGTACTTTATTTATGTTTGGTAACTTCACAAGAAAACTCCAAACCTTTCAAGAAACTAACATGATGAATCGTAGAATACTACTCAAAGTGCTTCATGTCTGATTACTTCATTTATGGATGGTAACCATTCAAAAAACACCACAAAACATCTTATACTACTATTAGAAGTGTTTCTGATCCGAGAACTTCATTTATGGGTGGTGACCATTCTAGAAAACACCACAAAGCATTTTACCCTACTATGAGAAGTGTTTCTGATTGATTACTTCATTTATGAGTGGTAACCTTCCAAGAAAACTCTAAACCTTTCAAGAAACCACCACCAAGAAGCAGAGAATATCATTCTAAGTGATTCATATATGATTAATTCATTTATGGGTGGTAAACATTCGAGAAGACACCACAAAGAATCTTATCCTGCTACGAGAAGTGTTTCTGATTCGAGTACTTCATTTATGGGTGGTAACAATTCAAGAAAACACCAAAAATCATCTTATCCTACTATGAGAAGTGTTTCTAATTGATTACTTCATTTATGAGTGGTAACCTTCCAAGAAAACTCAACCTTTCATGAAACCACCACGAAGAAGTGTAGAATACCACTCTAAGTGCTTCATGTCTGATTACATCATTTATAGGTGGTAAACATTCAAGAAAACACAAGAAAACATCATATCCTGCTACAAGAAGTGTTTCTGATTCGAGTACTTCATTTGTGGGTGGTAATCTTTTAATAAAACTCCAAATCTTTCAGGAAACCACCACAAAGAAGCGTAGAATACCACTCTCAGTACTTCATTTCTGATTACTTCATTTATGAGTGGTAAACATTCAAGAAAACACCACAAAACATCTTTGGGTGGTAATCATTAAAGAAAATGCCACAAAGCATCTTATCCTGCTACGAGAAGTGTTTCTGATCGGAGTACATTTATGGGAGGTAACCTTTCAAGAAAACACCAAACCTTTATGGTAACCAACATGAAGAATCATAGAATACCACTCTAAGTGCTTCATGTCTGATTACTTTATTTATGAGTGGTAAACATTCAAAAAAACATCACAAAGCAACTTACACTACTACGAGAAGTATTTCTAGTTGATTACTTCATTTATGAGTGGTAAACTTCCAGAAAACTCTAAATCTTTCATGAAACCACCACGAAGAGCCTACAATACCAATCTAAGTGCTTCATGTTTGATTACTTCATTTATGAGTGGTAAACATTAAATAAAACACCACAAAGCATCTTATTTTGCTGCAAGAAGTGTTTCTCATTCGAGTACGTCATTTATGGGTGGATAACATTCAAGGAAACACCACAAAGCAACTTAACCTACTACGAGAAGTGTTTTTGGTTGATTAATTCATTTATGAGTGTAACCTTCTAGAAAACATTAAACTTTTCATGAAATCACCACGAAGAAGCCTAAAATACCAATCTAAGTGCTTCATATCTGATTACTTCATTTATGATTGGTAAACATTAAAGAAAACACAACAAAGCATCGTATCTTGCTACAAGAAGTGTTTCTGATTTGGGTACTTCATTTATGGGTGATAACAATTCAAGAAAACACCACAAAGTTTCTTATCCTATTATGAGAAAACCCAAAACCTTTTAGGAAACCAACACGAAGATGTGTAGAATACCACTCTAAATTATTAATGTCTGATTACTTTATTTATGGGTGGTAACCTTACTAGAAAACTTCAAACCTTTCAGGAAACCAACACAAAGAAGCGTAGAAAATCACTCTAAGTGCTTCATGTCTGATTATTTTATGTCTGCTACAAGATGTGTTTCTGATTCATTTATTAGTGGTAACCATTCTAGAAAACCCAAAAAGCATCTCACCATACTACGAGAAGTGTTTCTGGTTGATTTCCTCATTTATGAGTGGAAACCTTCCAAGAAAACTCTTAAACCTTTCATGACACCACCACGAAAAAGCCTAGAATACCACTCTAAGTAATTCATATCTGGTTACTTCATTTATGGGTGGTAAACATTGAAGATAACACTGCAAAGTATCTTATCCTGCTACGAGAAGTGTTTCTGATCCGAGTACTTCCTTTGTGGCTGATAATCATTCTGGAAAACAACACGAAAAAGCGTAGAATACCATTCTAAGTATTTAATGTGTGATTACTTCATTTATGAGTGGTAAGAAGTGTTTCTGATCCAGGTACATGATTTATGGGTGGCAGCCAATCAAGAAAACGCCACAAAACATCTTATCCAACTACAAGAAGCATTTCTGATCCGAGTACTTCATTTATGTGTGATAACCTTTCAAGAAAACTCCAAACCTTTCAGAAAATCAACACGAAGATGCGTAGAATACCACTCTAAGTGCTTAATGTCTGATTACTTAATTTATGTGTGGTAACCATTCAAGAAAACACCAAACCTTTCTGGAAACCAACACGAAGAAGCATAGAATATCACTCTAAGTGCTTCATGTATGATTACTTCATTTAAGAGTGGTAAACATTCAAGATAACACCACAGTGAATCTTATCCTGCTACGAGAAGTGTTTCTGATCCGAGTAACACCACAAACCATCTCACCCTACTACGAGAAGTGTTTCTGGTTGATTACTTCACTTATGAGTGGTCTTCTAAGAAAACTCTAAACCTTTCATGACACCATCACGAAGAAGCCTAAAATATCATTCTAAGTAATTCATATCTGGTTACATCTTATATGGGTGGTAAACATTGAAAAAAACACCACAAAGCATTTTATCCTGCTACAAGAAGTGTTTCTGATTCGAGTACTTCATTTGTGGGTGATAATCATTCTGGAAAGCAACACGAAGAGGCGTAGAATACCACTGTAAGTGCTTCATGTCTGATTACTTCATTTATGAGTGGTAAACATTCAAGAAAACACCACAAAGCATTTATCCTGCTACGAGAAGTGTTTCTGATTCGAGTACTTCATTAATGAGTGGTAAACATTCAAGAAACACCACAAAGCATATTATCTTGCTACGAGAAGCGTTTCTGATCCGAGTACTTCATTTATGGATGATAACCTTTCAAGAAAACTCCAAACATTTTAGGAAACCAACACGAAGATGCGTAGAATATAACTCTAATTGCTTAATGGATGATTACTTCATTTATTGATGGTAATCACTTGAGAAAACAGCGAACCTTTCTGAAAACCAACACGAAGAAGCATAAAATACCACTCTAAGTGCTTCATGTCTGATTACTTCATTTATGAGTGGTAACCTTCCAGAAAACTCTAAACCTTTCATGAAACCACCACGAAGAAGCCTAGAATACCATTCTAAGTGGTTCATATCTCGTTACTTCATTTATGTGTGGTAAACAATCAAGAAAAAACCACAAAGCATCTTATACTGCTACAAGAAGTGTTTCTGATTCGGGTACTTCAATTATGGGTGGTAACAATTCAAGAAACAACACAAAACATCTTATCCCACTACGAGAAGTGTTTCTGATTGATTGCTTCATTTATGAGTGGTAACATTCCAAGAAAACTCTAAACCTTTCATGAAACCAACACAAATAAGCATAGAATACTATTCTAAGTGCTTCATATCGGATTACTTCATATATAGGTGATAAACTATCAAGAAAACACCACAAAGCATCTTATCCTGCCATGAGAAGTGCTTCTGATCCGAGTACTTCATTTATGGGCGGTAAGCTTTCTGAAACCAACAGGAAGAAGCGTAGAATACCACTCTAAGTGCTTCATTTCTGATTACTTCATTTATGAGTGATAAACATTCAAGAAAATACCACAAAGCATCTTATCCTGCTACGAGAAGTGTTTCTTATCCGAATACTTCATTTATAGGTGGTACACATTCAAGTAAACACCACATAGCAACTTATCTTGCTACGAGAAGTATTTCTGATCTGAGAACTTCATTTATGAGTGGTAATCATTCAAGAAAACGCCACAAAGCATTTTATCCTACTATGAGAAGTGTTTCTGATTGATTACTCATTTATGATTTGTAAACTCCCAAGAAAACTCTAAAACTTTCATGAAACCACCACGAAAATTATAGAATTCCATTTTAAGTGTTTCATATTTAATTACTACATTTATAGTTGGTAAACATTCAAGAAAATAGCACAAAGAATCTTATCCTTCTACGAGAAGTGTTTCTGATCAGAGTATAATACCACTCTCGGTGCTTCATGTCTAATTACTTAATTTATGGATGGTATCCATTTAAGAAAACACCACAAAGCATCTTATCCTGCTACGAGAAGTGTTTCTGATTCAAGTACTTCATTTTTGGATCGTTAACATTCAAGAAAATCCCACAAAGCATCATATCTTGCTATGAGAAGCGTTTCTGATCCGAGTTTTTCATTTATGGGTAATAAGCTTTCAAGAAAACTCCAACCTTTCAGGAAACCAACATGAAGAAGCGTAGAATATCACTCTAAGTGGTTCATGTTTGATTACTTCATGTCTACTACAAGATGTTATTCTGATTCACCGCAAAGCATCTCACCCTACTACGAGAAGTATTTCTGGTTGATTACTTCATTTATAAGTGATAACCATAAAAAAAAAACTCTAAAGCATTCATGACACCACCACGAAGAAGACTAGAATATCATTCTAAGTAATTCATATCTGGTTACTTCATTTATGAATGGTAAACATTAAAGAAAATACCACAAAGCATCTTATCCTGCTACGAGAAGTGTTCCTGATCCGAGTTCTTCGTTTGAGGGTGATAATCATTCTGGAAAGCAACACGAAGAAGCGTAGAATACCACTCTAAGTGCTTCATGACTGATTACTTTATTTATGAGTGGTAAACACCACAAAGCATCTTATTTTGCTACGAGAAGCATTTCTGATCCAAGTACTTCATTTATCGGTGGTAACCTTTCAAGTAAACACCAAACCTTTATGGAAACCAACACGAAGAATCATAGAATACCACTCTAAGTGCTTCATATCTGATTACTTGATTTATGAGTGGTAAACATTCAATAAAATACCACAAAGCAACTTACCATACTACGAGAAGTGTATCTGGTTGATTACTTGATTTACGAGTGGCAACCTTCCAGAAAACTCTAAACCTTTAATGAAATCCCCACGAAGAAGACTGGATTATCAATATAAGTGCTTCATATCTGATTACTTTATTTATGAGTGGTAAACATTCAATAAAACACCACAAAGCACCTTACCCTACTACGAGAAGAGTTTCTGGTTGATTACTTCATTTATGAGTGGTAACCGTTGAAGAAAACTCTAAACCTTTCATGAAACCACCACGAAGAAGCCTAGATACCTTTCTAAGTGCTTCATATCAAATTACTTCATTTATAGGTGATATACTTTCAAGAAAACATCACAAAGCATCTTATCATGTTACGAGAAGTGCTTCTGATCCGAGTACTTCATTTATAGGTGGTAGGCTTTCTGGAAACCAACACGAAGAAGTATAGAATACCAATCTAAGAGCTTCACGTCTAATTACTTATTTATGAGTGCTAAACATTCAAGAAAACACCACAAAGCATCTTATCCATCTATGAGAAGTATTTCTGATCCGAATACTTCATTTATGGGTGTTAAACATTCAAGAAAACACCACAAAACTTCATATCTTGCTACGAAAAGCATTTCTGGTTTGAGTACTTCATTTATGGGTGGTAATCTTTCAAGAAAACTCTAAATCTTTTAGGAAACCAACACGAAGATGCATAGAATACCACTCTAAGTGCTTAATGTCTGATTACTTCATTTATGAGAGGTAACCATTCAAAAAAACACCAGAAAATAATCATATCCTACTACAAGCAGTGTTTATGGTTGATTACTTTATTTATGAGTGGTAACCTTCGAGAAAACTCTAAACCTTTCATGAAATCACCACGAAGAAGCCTAGAATACCAATCTTAGTACTTCATATCTGATTACTTCATTTATGAGTGGTAAACATTCAAGAAAACACCACAAAGCATCATATCTTGCTACAAGAAGTGTTTCTGATTTGGATAATTCATTTATGGGTGGTAAACATTCAAGAAATCACCACAAATCAACTTACCCTACTACGAGAAGTGTTTCTGATTGATTACTTCATTTATGAGTGGTAACTTTCCAAGAAAACTCTAAACCTTTCATGCAACCCCCACAAAGAAGTATAGAATACTATTCTAACTGCTTCATTTCGAATTACTTCATTTTAGGTGATAAACTTTCAAGAAAACCCCACAAAGCATCTTATCCTGCTACGAGAAGTGTTTCTTGTTGATTACTTCATTTATGAGTGGTAACCTTCCAAGAAACTCTAAACCTTTCATGACACCACCACGAAGAAGTCTTGAATACCATTCTAAGTAATTCATATCTGGTTACTTCAGTTATGGATGATAAACATTAAAGAAAACACCAAAAAACATCTTATTCTGCAATAAGAAGTGTTTGTGATCCGAGTACATCATTTGTGGGTGACAATCATTCTGGAAAGCAACACGAAGAAGCGTAGAATACCACTAAGTGCTTCATGTCTTATTACTTCATTTATGAGTGGTAAACATTCCAGAAAACACCACAAACCATCTTATCTTGCTCCGAGAAGCATTTGTGATCCTAGTACTTCATTTGTGGGTGGTAATCTCACAAGAAAACTCCAAACCTTTCAGGAAACTAACACGAAGATGCATAGAATACCACTCTAAGCGATTAATGTCTGATTACTTCATTAATGGGTGGTAATCATTCAAGAAAACACCAAACCTTTTTGGAAACCAACACGAAGAAGCATAGAATACCACTCTAAGTGCTTCATGTCTGATTAGTTCATTTATGAGTGATAAACATTCAATAAAACACCACAAAGCAACTTACCCTACTACGAGAAGTGTTTCAGGTTGTTTACTTCATTTATGAGTGGTAAACTTCTAGAAAACTCTAAACCTTTCATGAAATCACCATGAAGAAGCCTAAAATACCAATCTAAGTATTTCATATATGATTACTTCATTTATGAGTGGTAAACATTCAAGAAAACACCACAAAGCATCTTATCTTGCTACATGAAGTGTTTCCGATTCGGGTACTTCATTTATGGATGGTAAATATTCAAGAAAACACCACAAAGCATCTTATCCTGCTACAAAAAGTGTTTATGGTCTGGCTACTTCATTTATTGGTGGTAATCATTCAAGAAAACGCCACAAAGCATCTTATCCAATTACGAGAAGTGTTGCTGATTAATTACTTCATTTATGAGTTGTAACCTTCCAGGAAAACTCTAAATCTTTCATGAAACCACCACGAAGAAGTAGAATACCGTTCTAAGTACTTCATATCAGATTGCTTCATTTATAGGTGGTAAACATTCAAGAAAACACCACAGAGAATCTTATCCTGCTACGAGAAGTGTTTCTTATTCGGGTACTTCATTTATGGGTGGTAAACTTTCAAGAAAACACCACAAAGCAACTTACCCTACTACGATAAGTGTTTCTGGTTGATTACTTCATTTATGAGTAGTAACCTTCCAGAAAACACTAAACATTTCATGAAATCACCACGAAGAAGTCTAGAATACCATTCTAAGTGCTTCATATATGATTACTTTATTTATGAGTGGTAAACATTCAAGAAAACATCACAAAGTATCTTATACTGCTGCAAGAAGTGTTTCTGATTCGGGTACTTCATTTATGGGTGGTAACCATTCAAGAAACAGCACACAACATCTTATCCTACTACGAGTAGTGTTTCTGATTGATTACTTCATTTATGAGTGTTAACATTCCAAGAAAACTCTAAATCTTTCATGAAACCACCACAAAGAAGCATAGAATACTATTTTAAGTGCTTCATATCGGATTACTTCATTTATATGTGATAAACTATCAAGAAAACACCACAAAGCATCTTATCCTGCTACGAGAAGTGCTTCTGATCTGAGTACTTCATTTATTGGTGGTAAACATTCTGAAACCAACATGAAGAAGCGTAGAATACTACTCTAAGTGCTTCATGTCTGATTACTTCATTTATGAGTGGTAAACATTCAAGAAAAAACCACAAAGTATCTTATCCTGCTACGAGAAGTGTTTCTTATCCGAATACTTCATTTATAGGTGGTACACATTCAAGTAAACACCACATAGCATCTTATCTTGCTACGAGAAGTATTTCTGATCTGAGAACTTCATTTATGGGTGATAATCATTCAAGAAAATGTCACAAAACATCTTATCCTACTATGAGAAGTGTTTCTGATTGATTACTCATTTATGATTTGTAACCTCCCATGAAAACTCTAAACCTTTCATGAAACCACCACGAAAAAGTATATAATTCCATTTTAAGTGTTTCATATTTTATTACTACATTTATGATTGGTAAACATTCAAAAAAATAGCACAAAGCATCTTATCCTTCTACCTACTAGAAGTGTTTCTGATTAGAGTAATTCATTTGTGAGTGGTAGTCTTTCAAGAAAACTCGAATTCTTTCAGGAAACCACTACGAAAAGTGTAAAATACCACTCTCGGTGTTTCATGTCTAATTACTTCATTTATGGGTGGTATTCATTTAAGAAAACACCACAAAGCATCTCATCCTGCTACGAGAAGTGTTACTGATCCGAGTACTGCATTTTTGGATGGTTAACATTCAAGAAAATCCCACAAAGCATCCTATCTTGCTATGAGAAGCGTTTCTGATCCGAGTTCTTCATTTATGGGTAATAAGCTTTCATGAAAATTCCAAACCTTTCAGGAAACCAACACGAAGAAGCGTAGAGTATCACTCTAAGTGGTTCATGTTTGATTACTTCATGTCTACTACAAGATGTTATTCTGATTCACCGCAAAGCATATCACCCTACTACGAGAAGTATTTCTGGTTGATTAATTAATTTATGAGTGATAACCATACAAAAAAACTCTAAACCATTCTTGACACCACCACGAAGAAGACTAGAATATCATTCTAAGTAATTCATATATGGTTAATTCATTTATGGGTGGTAAACATTGAAGAAAATACCACAAAGCATCTTATCCTGCTACGAGAATTGTTCCTGATCCGAGTTCTTCGTTTGTGCGTGATAATCATTCTGGAAAGCAACACGAAGAAGCGTAGAATACCACTCTAAGTGCTTCATGTCTGATTACTTTATTTAGGAGTGGTAAACATTCAAGAAAACACCACGAAGCATCTTATTTTGCTACGAGAAGCATTTCTGATCCGAGTACATTTATCGGTGGTAACCTTTCAAGAAAACACCAAACCTTTATGGAAACAAACACGAAGAATCATAGAATACTACTCTAAGTGCTTCATGTCTGATTACTTTATTTATGAGTTGTAAACATTCAAGAAAACACCACAAAGCAACTTACCATACTACGAGAAGTGTTTCTGGTTGATTACTTCACTTAGGAGTGACAACCTTCCAGAAAACTCTAAACCTTTAATGAAATCACCACGAAGAAGACTAGATTATCAATATAAGTGCTTAATCTCTGATTACATTATTTATGAGTGATAAACATTCAAGAAAACACAACAAAACACCTTACCCTACTACGAGAAGAGTTTCTGGTAGATTGCTTCATTTATGAGTGGTAACCTTCGAAGAAAACTCTAAACCTTTCATGAAACCACCACGAAGAAGCCTAGATACCTTCTAAGTGCTTCATATCAGATTACTTCATTTATAGGTGGTAAACTTTCAAGAAAACAGCACAAAGCATCTTATCCTGTACGAGAAGTGCTTCTGATCCGAGTAATTCATTTATAGGTGGTAGGCTTTCTGAAAACCAACACGAAGAAGTGTAGAATACCAATCTAAGAGCTTCATGTGTAATTACTTCATTTATGAGTGCTAAACATTCAAGAAAACACCACAAAGCATCTTATCCTGCTACGAGAAGTGTTTCTGATCCGAGTACTTCATTTATGGGTGTTAAACATTCAAGAAAACATCACAAAACTTCATATCTTGCTACGAGATGCATTTCTGGTCTGAGTACCTCATTTATGGGTGAGAACCTTTCAAGAAAACTCCAAATATTTCAGGAAACCAACACGAAGATGCGTAGAATACCACTCTAAGTGCGATGTATGATTACTTCATTTATGAGAGGTAACCATTCAAAAAAAACACTAGAAAAGAATCTTATCTTACTACAAGTAGTGTTGATGGATGATTACTTTATTTATGAGTGGTAACATTCGAGAAAACTCTAAACCTTTCATGAAATCACCACGAAGAAGCCTAGAATACCAATCTTAGTACTTCATTTATGATTACTTCATTAATGAGTGGTAAACATTCAAGAAAACACCACAAAGCATCTTATCTTGCTACAAGAAATGTTTCTGATTCGGGTAATTAATTTATGGGTGGTAAACATTCAAGAAATAACACAAATCAACTTACCCTACTACGAGAAGTGTTTCTGGTTGATTACTTCATTTATGAGTGGTAACCTTCCATGAAAACTCTAAACCTTTAATGAAACCACCACGGAAAAGTCTAGAATACCATTCTAAATGCTGCATATATGATTACTTCATTTATGAGTGGTAAAAATGCAAGAAAACACCACAAAGCATCTTATCCTGTTACAAGAAGTGTTTTTGATTCGAGTACTTCATTTATGGGTGCTAACCACTCAAGAAACACCACAAAGCATCTTATAGTACCACGAGAAGTGTTTCAGATTGATTACTTCATTTATAAGTGGTAACATACCACGAAACTCTAAACATTTCATTAAACCACCACAAAGAAGTATAGAATACTATTCTAAGTGCTTCATATCGGATTACTTCATTTATAGGTGATAAACTTTCAAGAAAACACCATAAAGTATCTTATCCTGCTACAAGAAGTGTTTCTTGTTGATTACTTCATTTATGAGTGAAAACCTTCCAAGAAACTCTAAACCTGTCATGACACCACCACGAAGAATTCTTGAATACCATTCTAAGTAATTCATATCTGGTTACTTCATTTATGAATGATAAACATTGAAGAAAACACCAAAAAGCTTCTTATTCTGCTACAAGAAGTGTTTGTGATCCGAGTACTTTATTTGTGGGTGATAAACAATCTGGAATGCAACACGAAGAAGCGTAGAATACCACTAAGTGCTTCATGTCTTATTACTTCATTTATGAGTGGTAAACATTCAAGAAAACACCACAAACCATCTTATCTTGCTCCAAGAAGCATTTCTTATCCTAGTACTTTATTTGTGGGTGGTAATCTTACAAGAAAACTCCAAATATTTCAGGAAACCAACACGAAGATGCGTAGAATACCACTCTAAGTGCGATGTATGATTACTTCATTTATGAGAGGTAACCATTCAAAAAAACACTAGAAAAGAATCTTATCTTACTACAAGTAGTGTTGATGGATGATTACTTTATTTATGAGTGGTAACATTCGAGAAAACTCTAAACCTTTCATGAAATCACCACGAAGAAGCCTAGAATACCAATCTTAGTACTTCATTTATGATTACTTCATTAATGAGTGGTAAACATTCAAGAAAACACCACAAAGCATCTTATCTTGCTACAAGAAGTGTTTCTGATTCGGGTAATTAATTTATGGGTGGTAAACATTCAAGAAATAACACAAATCAACTTACCCTACTACGAGAAGTGTTTCTGGTTGATTACTTCATTTATGAGTGGTAACCTTCCATGAAAACTCTAAACCTTTAATGAAACCACCACGGAAAAGTCTAGAATACCATTCTAAATGCTGCATATATGATTACTTCATTTATGAGTGGTAAAAATGCAAGAAAACACCACAAAGCATCTTATCCTGTTACAAGAAGTGTTTTTGATTCGAGTACTTCATTTATGGGTGCTAACCACTCAAGAAACACCACAAAGCATCTTATAGTACCACGAGAAGTGTTTCAGATTGATTACTTCATTTATAAGTGGTAACATACCACGAAACTCTAAACATTTCATTAAACCACCACAAAGAAGTATAGAATACTATTCTAAGTGCTTCATATCGGATTACTTCATTTATAGGTGATAAACTTTCAAGAAAACACCATAAAGTATCTTATCCTGCTACAAGAAGTGTTTCTTGTTGATTACTTCATTTATGAGTGAAAACCTTCCAAGAAACTCTAAACCTGTCATGACACCACCACGAAGAATTCTTGAATACCATTCTAAGTAATTCATATCTGGTTACTTCATTTATGAATGATAAACATTGAAGAAAACACCAAAAAGCTTCTTATTCTGCTACAAGAAGTGTTTGTGATCCGAGTACTTTATTTGTGGGTGATAAACAATCTGGAATGCAACACGAAGAAGCGTAGAATACCACTAAGTGCTTAATGTCTGATTACTTCATTTATGGGTGGTAACCGTTCAAGAAAACACCTAACCTTTTTGGAAACCAACATGAAGAAGCGTAGAATACCACTCTAAGTGTTTCATGTCTGATTACTTCATTTATGAGTGGTAAACATTCAAGAAAACACCACAAAGCATCTTATCCTGCTACGAGAAGTGTTTCTGATCAGAGTAATTCATTTGTGGGTGGTAGTCTTTCAAGAAAACTCGAAATCTTTCAGGAAACCACCACGAAAAGCGTAGAATACCACTCTCGTGCTTCCTGTCTAATTACTTCATTTATGGGTGGTATCCATTTAAGAAAACACCACAAAGCATCTCATTCTACTACGATAAGTGTTTCTGATCCGAGTACTTCATTTTTGGATGGTTAACATTCAAGAAAATCCCACAAAGCATCATATCTTGCTATGAGAAGAGTTTCTGATCCGAGTTCTTCATTTATGGGAATAAGCATTCAAGAAAACTCCAAACCTTTCAATAAACCAACACAAAGAAGCGTAGAATACCACTCTAAGTGGTTCATGTTTGATTACGTCATGCCTACTACAAGATGTTTTACTGATTCACCACAAAGCATCTCACCCTACCACGAGAAGTATTTTTGGTTGATTACTTCATTTATGAGTGATAACCATACAAAAAACTCTAAACCATTCATGACACCACCACGAAGAAGACTAGAATATCATTCTAAGTAATTCATATCTGGTTACTTCTTTTATGGGTGGTAAACATTGAAGAAAATACCACAAAGCATCTTATCCTGCTACGAGAAGTGTTCTTATCCGAGTTCTTCATTTATGAGTGGTAAACTTCTAGAAAACTCTAAACCTTTCATGAAATCACCATGAAGAAGCCTAAAATACCAATCTAAGTACTTCATATATGATTACTTCATTTATGGATGGTAAATATTCAAGAAAACACCACAAAGTATCTTATCTTGCTACAAAAAGTGTTTATGGTCTGGCTACTTCATTTCTTGGTGGTAACCATTCAAGAAAACGCCACAAAGCATCTTATCCAATTACGAGAAATGTTGCTGATTAATTACTTCATTTATAAGTTGTAACCTTCCAGGAAAACTCTAAATCTTTCTTGAAACCACCACGAAGAAGTATAGAATAACATTCTAAGTACTTCATATCAGATTGCTTCTTTTATAGGTGGTAAACATTCAAGAAAACACCACAAAGCAACTTACCCTTCTACGAGAAGTGTTTCTGGTTTATTACTTCATTTATGAGTAGTAACCTTCCAGAAAACACTAAACATTTCATGAAATCACCACGAAGAAGCCTAGAATACCATTCTAAGTGCTTCATATCTGATTACTTTATTTATGAGTGGTAAACTATCAAGAAAACACCACAAAGCATCTTATCCTGCTACGAGAAGTGCTTCTGATCCGAGTACATTTATTGGTGGTAAGCTTGCTGAAACCAACATGAAGAAGTGTAGAATACCACTCTAAGTGCTTAATGTCTGATTACTTCATCTATGAGTGATAAACATTCAAGAAAACACCACAAAGCATCTTATCCTGCTACGAGAAGTATTTCTGATCCGATACTTCATTTATAGGTGGTACACATTCAAGTAAACACCACATAGCATCTTATCTTGCTACGAGAAGTATTTCTGATCTGAGAATTTCATTTTTGGGTGGTAATCATTCAAGAAAACGCCACAAAGCATCTTATCCTACTATTAGAAGTGTTTCTGATTGATTACTCATTTATGATTTGTAACCTCCCAAGAAAACTCTAAACCTTTCATGAAACTACCACGAAAAAGTATAGAATTCCATTTTAAGTGTTTCATATTTTATTACTACATTTATGGTTGGTAAACATTCAAGAAAATACCACAAAGCATCTTATCTTTTTTCGAGAAGTGTTTCTGATCAGAGTAATTCTTTTGTGGGTGGTAGTCTTTCAAGAAAACTCGAAATCTTTCAGGAAATCACCACGAAAGGCGTAGAATACCTCTCTCGTGCTTCCTGTCTAATTACTTCATTTATGGGTGGTATCCATTTAAGAAAACACCACAAAGCATCTCATCTTGGTACGAGAAGTGTTTCTGATCGGAGTACTTCATTTTGTATGGTTAACATTCAAGAAAATCCCAGAAAGCATCCTATCTTGCTATGAGAATAGTTTCTGATCCGAGTTCTTCATTTATGGATAATAAGCTTTCAAGAAAACTCCAAACCTTTTAGGAAACCAACACAAAGAAGCGTAGAATACCACTCTAAGTGGTTCATGTTTGATTACTTCATGCCTACTACAAGATGTTTTTCTGATTCACCACAAAGCATCTCACCCTACTACGAGAAGTATTTCTCGTTGATTACTTCATTTATGAGTGATAACCATACAAAAAAAACTCTAAACCATTCATGACACCACCACGAAGAAAACTAGAATATCATTCTAAGTAATTCATATCTGGTTACTTCATTAATGGGTGGTAAACATTGAAGAAAATACCACAAAGCATCTTTCCTGCTACGAGAAGTGTTCTTGATCCGAGTTCTTCGTTTGTGGGTGATAATCATTCTGGAAAGCAACACGAAGAAGCCTAGAATACCAATCTTAGTACTTCATGTCTGATTACTTTATTTATGAGTGGTATACATTCAAGAAAATACCACAAATCATCTTATTTTGCTACAAGAAGTGTTTCTGATCCGAGTACATTTATCGGTGGTAACCTTTCAAGAAAACACCAAACCTTTATGGAAACCAACACGAAGAATCATAGAATACCACTCTAAGAGCTTCATGTCTGATTACTTTATTTATGAGTGGTAAACATTCAAGAAAACACCACAAAGCACATTATCCTACTACGAGAATAGTTTCTGGTTGATTGCTTCATTTATGAGTGGTAACCTTCGAAGAAAACTCTAAACCTTTCATGAAACCACCACGAAGAAGCCTAGATACCATTCTAAGTGCTTCATATCGGATTACTTCATTTATAGGTGATAAACTTTGAAGAAAACATCACAAAGCATCTTATCCTGCTACGAGAAGTGGTTCTGATCCGAGTACTTCATTTATAGAAGGTAGGCTTTCTGGAAACCAACACGAAGAAGCATAGAATACCACTCTAAGAGCTTCATGTCTAATTACTTCATTTATGAGTGCTAAACATTCAAGAAAACACCACAAAGCAACTTATCCTACTACGAGAAGTGTTTCTGATCCGAGTACTTCATTTATGGGTGTTAAACATTCAAGAAAACACCACAAAACTTCATATCTGGCTACGAGAAGCATTTCTGGTCTGAGTACTTCATTTATGGGTGGTAACCTTTCAAAAAAACTCCAAATCTTTCAGGAAACCAACTCGAAGATGCATAGAATACCACTCTAAGTGCTTAATGTCTGATTACTTCATTTATGAGAGGAAACCATTCAAAAAAACACCTCAAAAGAATCTTATCTCACTACAAGTAGTGTTTATGGTTGATTACTTTATTTATGAGTTGTAACCTTCGAGAAAACTCTAAACCTTTCATGAAATCACCACAAAGAAGCCTAGAATACCAATCTTAGTACTTCATATCTGATTACTTCATTAATGTGTGGTAAACATTCAAGAAAACTCCACAAAGCAACTTATCTTGCTACAAGAAGTGTTTCTGATTCGGATAATTCATTTATGGGTGGTAAACATTCAAGAAAACACCACAAATCAACTTACCCTACTACGAGAAGTGTTTCTGGTTGATTACTTCATTTATGAGTGGTAACTTTCTAAGAAAACTCTAAACCTTTAATGAAAACACCACGAAGAAGTCTAGAATACCATTCTAAATGATGCATATATGATTACTTCATTTATGAGTGGTAAAAATTCAACAAAACACCACAAAGCATCTTATCCTGTTACAAGAAGTGTTTCTGATTCGAGTACTTACTTTTTTGGGTGATAACTACTCAAGAAAACACCACAAAGCATCTTATTATACTACAATAAGTGTTTCTGATTGATTACTTCATTTATGAATGGTAAAATTCCAAGAAAACTCTAAACCTTTCATGAAACCACCACAAAGAAGTATATAATACTATTCTAAGTGCTTCATATCGGATTACTTCATTTATAGGTGATAAACTTTCAAGAAAACACCCCAAAGCATCTTATCCCTGCTATGAGAAGTGTTTCTTGTTGATTACATCATTTATGAGTGGTAAGCTTCCAAGAAACTCTAAACCATTCATGACACCACCACGAAGAAGCCTTGAGGGTTGCTAGATCAAAAGGAAGGATAAGCGGGAAAGTACCTTCTTTCTTGGCTTTGGCTCTGCTACTAACACTGACAAAGCAAGAAAAGATACTTCTGGCCTATTGCTTTATCAGCCTTTGCTTGGGTACTAGCTCTAGCACAGACTATCAATCCTCCCTTCCTAACACTTCCTATAAAAAAAACCAACTCCTCTCTTCTCCTCCGATCAACAACAAGAAAAAACCAGAACCTAGATCCAAGAAAACCGGACGAGATCGCTTGAGTGAAGATAGGAGGTGCGGGTTCATGAAAAGGGAGGAAAGAGTAATGGTGAATACCATTCTATGTAATTCATATCTGGTTACTTCATTTATGGATGATAAACATTGAAGAAAACAACAAAAAGCATCTTATTCTGCTACAAGAAGTGTTTGTGATCCGAGTACTTCATTTGTGGGTGATAAACATTCTGGAAAGCAACACGAAGAAGTGTAGAATACCACTAAGTGTTTCATGTCTTATTACTTCATTTACGAGTGGTAAACATTCAAGAAAACACCACATACCATCTTATCTTGCTCCGAGAAGCATTTGTGATCCTAGTACTTCATTTGTTGGTGGTAATCTTACAAGAAAACTCCAAACCTTTCAGGAAACAAACACGAAGATGCATAGAATACCACTGTAAGTGATTAATGTCTGATTACTTCATTTATGGGTGGTAACCATTCAAGAAAACACCACAAAGCAACTTACCCTACTACGAGAAGTGTTTCGGGTTGTTTACTTCATTTATGAGTGGTAACCTTCTAGAAAACTCTATAAACCATTCATGAATTCACAACGAAGAAGCCTAGAATACCAATCTAAGTACTTCATATATGATTACTTCATTTATGAGTGGTAAACATTCAAGAAAACATCACAAAGTATCTTATACTGCTGCAAGAAGTGTTTCTGATTCGAGTACTTCATTTATGGGTGGTAACCATTCAAGAAACAACACACAACATCTTATCCTACTACATATATGGGTGGTAACAATTCAAGAAAATGCCACAAAACATCTTATCCAATTACGAGAAGTGTTGCTGATTAATTACTTCATTTATGAGTTGTAACCTTCCAAGAAAACTCTAAACATTTTATAAAACCATCTCGAAGAAGTATAGAATAACATACTAAGTGCTTCATATCAGATTGCTTCATTTATAGGTGGTAAACATTCAAGAAAACACCACAGAGAATATTATTCTGCTACGAGAAGTGTTTCTGATTCGGGTACATCATTTATGGGTGGTAAACATTCAAGAAAACACCACAAAGCAACTTACCCTACTACAAGAAGTGTTTCTGGTTGATTACTTCATTTTTGAGTAGTAACCTTCCAGAAAACACTGAACATTTCATGAAATCACCACGAAGAAGCTTAGAATACCATTCTAAGTGCTTCATATATGATTACATTATTTATCAGTGGTAAACATTCTAGAAAACACCACAAAGCATCTTATACTGCTGCAAGAAGTGTTTCTGATTCAGGTACTTCATTTATAGGTGGTAACTACTCAAGAAAACACCACAAAGCATCTTATCGTACTACGAGAAGTGTTTCTGATTGATTACTTCATTTATGGAGTAATTCATTTGTGGGTGATAATCATTCTGGAAAGCAACACAAAGAAGCGTAGAAAACCACTAAGTTCTTCATGTCTTATTACTTCATTTATGAGTGGTAAACATTCAAGAAAACACCACAAACCATCTTATCTTGCTTCGAGAAGCATTTCTGATCCTAGTACTTCATTTCTGGGTGGTAATGTTACAAGAAAACTCCAAACCTTTCAGGAAACAAACACGAAGATGCATAGAATACCACTCTAAGTGATTAATGTCTGATTACTTCATTTATGGGTGGTAACCATTCAAGAAAGCACCAAACCTTTCTGGAAACAAACACGGAGAAGCATAGAATACCACTCTAAGTGCTTCACGTCTGATTACTTCACTTATGAGTGATAAACATTCAAGAAAACACCACAAAGCAACTTACCCTACTACGAGAAGTGTTTCAGGTTGTTTACTTCATTTATGAGCGGTATCCTTCCAGAAAACTTTAAACCTTTCATGAAATCACCATGAAGAAGCCTAAAATACCAATCTAAGTACTTCATATATGATTACTTATTTTATGAGTGGTAAACATTCAAGAAACCACCGCAAAGCATCTTATCATGCTAAATGAAGTGTTTCTGATTCGGGTACTTTATTTATGGATGGTAAATATTCACGAAAACACCACAAACCATCTTATCCTGCTACAAAAAGTGTTTATGGTCCGGCTACTTCATTTATGGGTGGTAACAATTCAAGAAAACGCCACAAAGCATCTTATCTAATTACGAGAAGTGTTGCTGATTAATTGCTTCATTTATGAGTTGTAACCTTCCAAGAAAACTCTAAACCTTTCAAGAAACCATCACAAAGAAGTATAGAATACCATTCTAAGTGATTTATATCATATTGCTTCATTTATAGGTGGTAAACATTTAAGAAAACACCACAAAGAATCTTATCGTGCTACGAAAAGTGTTTCTTATTCGGGTACTTCATTTATGGGTGGTAAACATTAAAAAAAACACCAGAAAGCAACTTACCCTACTACGAGAATTGATTCTGGTTGATTACTTCATTTATGAGTAGTAACCTTCCAGAAAACACTAAACATTTCATGAAATCACCACGAAGAAATCTAGAATACCATTCTAAGTGCTTCATATATGATTACTTTATTTATGAGTGGTAAACATTCAAGAAAACACCACAATGCATCTTATCGTACTACGAGAAGTGTTTTAGATTGATTACTTCCTTTATGAGTGGTAATATTCCACGTAAACTCTAAACCTTTCATGAAACCACCACAAAAAAGTATAGAATAATATTCCAAGTTCTTCATACCGGATTAATTCATTTATGAGTGGTAAACATTCAAGAAAACACCACAAAGCATCTTATCTTAGTACTTCCATTTTGCGTGGTAAACATTCGTGAAACCATCACGAAGAAGTCTAGAATACCATTCTAAGTGCTTCATATCTGATTACTTCATTTATGAGTGGTAAACATTAAAGAAAACACCACAAAGCATCTTATCCTGCTACAAGAAGTGTTTCTGATTCAAGTACTTTATTTATGGGTGGTAACTACTCAAGAAAACAGCACAAAGCATCTTTTCGTACTATGAGAACTGTTTCAGATTGATTACTTCATTTATGAGTGGTAACATTCCACGAAAACTCTAAACCTTTAATGAAACCACCACAAAGAAGGATAAAAATAGTTTTCTAAGTGCTTCATACTGAATTACTTCATTTATAGGTGATAAACTTTCAAGAAAATACTACAAAGCATCTTATCCTGCTACAAGAAGTGTTTTTCATTTGGGTACTTCATTTATGAGTGGTAAGCACTCAAGAAAACTCCACAAAGCATCTTATCGTAGAACAAGAAGTGTTTCTGATTGATTACACCATTTATGAGTGTTAACATTCCAAGAAAACTCTAAGTCTTTCATGAAACCACCACAAAGAAGCATCTAATACTATTCTAAGTGCTTCATACCGGATTACTTCATTTATAGGTGATAAACTTTCAAGAAAACACAACAAATCATCTTATCCTGCTACGAGAAGTGCTTATGATCCGAGTACTTCGTTAATGGGTGGTAAGCTTTCTGGAAACCAACACGAAGAAGAATAGAATACCACTCTAAGTGCTTCATGTCTGATTACTTCATTTATGAGTGGTAAACAATCAAGAAAATACCACAAAGCATCTTATCCTACTACGAGAAGTGTTTCTGATCCGAGTACTTCATTTATGGGTGGTAAATATTCAAGAAATCACCACAATGAATCTTATCTTCCTACGAGAAGCATTTCTGATCTGAGTACTTTATTTATGGGTGGTAAACTTTCAAGAAAACTCAAAACCTTTCAGGAAACCAACACGAAGATGCGTAAAATACCAATCTAAGTGCTTAATGTCTGATTACATCATTTATAGGTGGTAACCATTAAAAAAAATACGACAAACCATCTTATCCTGCTACAAAAAGTGTTTTTGGCCGAGCTACTTCATTAATAGGTGGTAACCATTCAAGAAAACGCCACAAAGCATCTTATCTAATTACGAGAAGTGTTGCTGATTAATTACTTCATTTATGAGTTGTAACCTTCCAAGAAAACTCTAAACCTTTCATGAAACCACCACGAAGAAGTATAGAATACCATTATAAGTGCTTCATATCAGATTGCTTCATTTATAGGTGGTAAACATTTAAGAAAACACCATAGAGAATCTTATCCTGCTACGAGAAGTGTTTCTTATTCGAGTACTTCATTTATGGGTGGTAAACATTCAAGAAAATACCACAACGCATCTTATACTGCTGCAAGAAGTGTTTCTGATTCAGGTACTTCATTTATGCGTGGTAATTACTCAAGAAAACACCACAAAGCATCTTATCGTACTACGAGAAGTGTTTCAGATTGATTACTTCCTTTATGAGTGGTAACATTCCACGTAAACTCTAAACATTTCATGAAACCACCACAAAAAAGTATAGAATAGTATTCTAAGTGCTTCGTACCGGATTAATTCATTTATGAGTGGTAAACATTCAAGAAAACACCACAAAGCATCTTATCTTAGTACTTCCATTTTGCGTGGTAAACATTTGTGAATCCATCACGAAGAAGTCTAGAATACCATTCTAAGTGCTTCAAAAAGTGCTTAATGTCTGATTACATCATTTATAGGTGATAAACATTCTAAGTGCTTCATATCAGATTATTTCATTTATAGGTGATAAACATTCAAGAAAACACCACAAAGAATCTTATCATGCTGCGAGAAGTGTTTCTGATCCGAGTACTTCATTTATGGGTGGTAAATATTCAAGAAAACACCACAATGAATCTTTTCTTGCTACGAGAATCGTTTCTGATCCGAGTACTTCAGATGGGTGGAAACCTTTCAAGAAAACTCCAAACCTTTCAGGAAACCAACACGAAGATGCGTAGAATACCACTCTAAGTGCTTAATGTCTGATTACTTTATTTATGGGTGACAACCATTAAAAAAATACCACAAAGCATCT
Source organism: Eleocharis quinqueflora (assembly GCA_964058865.1). Taxonomy (NCBI): domain Eukaryota; kingdom Viridiplantae; phylum Streptophyta; class Magnoliopsida; order Poales; family Cyperaceae; genus Eleocharis; species Eleocharis quinqueflora. The sequence goes on from CAXKVX010001537.1 coordinate 129,963, forward strand.
TATTCTGCTACAAAAAGTGTTTCTGATCCGGGTACTTCATTTATGGGTGGTAACCATTCAAGAAAATGCCACAAAGCATCTAATACAACTACAAGAAGTGTTTCTGATTGATTACTTCATTTATAAGTGGTAACCTTTCAAGAAAACTCTAAACCTTTCATGAAACCACCACGAAGAAGCATAGAATATCATTCTAAGTGCTTCATATTAGATAACTTCATTTATAGGTGGTAAACATTCAAGAAAACACCAGATTGAATCTTATCCTGCTACGAGAAGTGTTTCTGATCCGAATACTTCATTTATGGGTGGTAAACATTCAAGAAAACCCCACAAAGCATCTTATCTTGCTACGATAAGCATTTCTGATCTAAGTAATTCATTTATGTGTGGTAATCTTTCAAGAAAACTCCAAACTTTTCAGGAAATCAACACGAAGAAGCGTATAATATCACTCTAAGTGCTTTATGTCTGATTACTTCAAGTCTGATACAAGATGTGTTTCTGATTCATTTATGGGTGGTAACCATTCTAGAAAATACCACAAAGTATCTCACCCTACTATGAGAAGTGTTTCTGGTTGATTACTTCAATTATGAGTAGTAACCTTCCAAAAAAACTCCAAACCTTTCAGAAAACAAACACGAAGTTGCATAGAATATCACTCTTAGTTCTTAATGCCTGATTACTTCATTTATGATTGTTAACCATTCAAGAAAATACCAATCCATTCTGGAAACCAGCACGAAGAAGCATAGAATATCACTCTAAGTGCTTCATGTCTGATTACTTCATTTATGAGTGGTAAACATTCATGAAAACACCACAAAGCATCTTATCTTGCTACAAGAAGTGTTTCTGGTTTGGATACTTCATTTATGGGTGGTAAACATTCAAGAAAAAACCACAAACCAACTTATCCTACTACTAGAAGTGTTTCTGGTTGATTACTTCAATTATGAGTGGTAACCTTCCAAGAAAACTCTAAACATTTCATGAAACCACCATGAGAAGCACATAATATCATTCTAAGTGCTTCATATCTGATTACTTCATTTATGAGTGGTAAACATTCAAGAAAATACCACAAAGCATCTTAGCATGCTACAAGAAGTATTTTTGATTCGGGTACTTCATTTATGGGTGGTTAACAACTCAAGAAAACGCCACAAAGCATATTATCATACTACGAGAACTGTTTCGGGTTGATTACTTCATTTATGTGTGGTAACCTTCCAGAAAACTCTAAACCTTTCATGAAATCACCACGAAGAAGTCTTGAATACCAATCTAAGTACTTCATATATAATTACTTTATTTATGAGTGGTAAACATTCAAGAAAACACCACAAAATATCTTATCTTGCTACAAGAAGTGTTTCAAGTTCGGGTACTTCATTTATGGGTGGTAAACATTCAAGAAAACACCACAAAGCAACTTACCCTACTACTAGAAGTGTTTTTGGTTGATTACTTCATTTACGAGTGGTAACCTTCCAAGAAAACTCTAAACATTTCATGAAACAACCATGAGAAGTCTAGAATATCAATCTAAGTGCTTCATATCTGATTAATTCATTTATGAGTGGCAAGCATTCAAGAAAATACCACAAAGCATCTTTTCTTTCTACTAGAAGTGTTTCTGATTCGGGTACTTCATTTATGAGTGGTAACCACTCAAGAAAATGCCACAAAGCATCTTGTCATACTACGAGAAGTGTTTCTGATTACTTCATTTATGAGTGGTAACCTTCCGAGAAAACTCTAAACCTTTCATGAAACCACCACGAAGAATCATAGAATATCATTCTAAGTGCTTCATATCAGATTACTTCATTTATATGTGATAAACATTCAAGAAAACACTACAAAGCATCTTATCCTGCTACAAGAAGTGCTTCTGATCCGAGTACTTCGTTTATGGGTGGTAAGCTTTCTGGAAACCAACACGAAGAAGCGTAGAATACCACTCTAAGTGCTTCATGTCTGATTACTTCATTTATGAGTGGTAAACAATTAAGAAAAACCACAAATCATCTTATGCTGCTACAAGAAGTGTTACTGATCTGAGTACTTCATTTATGGGTGGTAAACATTCAAGAAAAAACCACAAAGCATCTTATCTTCCTACGAGAAGTATTTATCATTCGAGTACTTTATTTATGGGTGGTAAACATTCAAGAAAACTCCAAATCTTTCAGAAAACCAACACGAAGATGCGTAGAATACCAATCTATGTGCTTAATGTCTGATTATTTCATTTATGGGTGGTAACCATTCAAGAAAATACCAAACCTTTCTAGAAACCAACACGAAGAAGCATAGAATACCACTCTAAGTGCTTCATATCTGATTACTTGATTTATGAATGGTAAACATTCAAGAATACACCACCAAGCAACTTACCGTACTACGAGAAGTGTTTTTGGTTGATTACCTTCATTTATGAGTGGTAACCTTCCAGAAAACTCTAAACATTTCATGAAATCACCACGAAGAAGCCTTGAATACCAATCTAAGTGTTTCATATCTGATTACTTCATTTATAGGTGTTAAATATTCAAGAACCCCCCCCCCCCCCCCACAAAGCATATTATCCTTCTACTAGAAGTGTTTCTAATTTAGGTACTTCATTTATAGGTGTTAAACATTCAAGAAAACACCACAAAGTAAATTACCCTACTACGATAAATGTTTCTGATTGATTACTTCATTTATGAGTGGTAACCTTCCAAGAAAACTCTAAACCTTTCATTAAAACACCATGAAGAAGTCTTGAATACCATTCTAAGTGCTTCATATCTGATTACTTCATTTATGAGTAGTAAACATTTAAAAAAATACCACAAAGTATCTTATCATGCTAAAAGAAGTGTTTTTTATTCGAGTACTTCATTTATGGGTGGTAACAATTCAAGAAAACACCACAAAATATCTTATCATATTACGAGAATTGTTTCTGATTGATTACTTCATTTATGAGTGGTAACATTTCAAGAAAACTCTAAACCTTTTATGAAACCACCACAAAAAACATATAATACTATTATTAGTGCTTCATATCGGATTACTTCATTTATAGGTGATAAACTTTCAAGAAAACACAACAAAGCATCTTATCCTGTTACGAGAAGTTTTTCTGATCCGAGTACTTCATTTATGGATTGTAAACATTCAAGAAAACACCACAAAGCATTTTATCTTGCTACGAGAAGCATTTCTAATCCGAGTAATTTATCTATGGGTGGTAACCTTCCAAGAAAACTCGAAACCTTTCAGGAAATCAACATGAAGATTCGTGGAATACCACTCTAAGTGTTTAATGTCTGATTACTTCATTTATGGATGGTAACCATTCAAAAAAACACCACAAAGCATCTTATCATGCTACAAGAAGGATTTCTGATCCAGGTATTTCATTTATGGGGGGTAACCATTCAAGAAAACACCACAAAGCATCTTATCCAACTACGAGAAGTGTTTTTGATTGATTACTTCATTTATGAGTGGTAACCTTCAAAGAAAACTCATCTTTCATGAAACCACCACGAAGAAGAATAAAATACCATTCTAAGTGCTTCATATCAGATTACTTCATTTATGGGTAGTAAACATTCAAGAAAACACCACAAAGAATCTTATCTTTCTACGAGAAGCGTTTCTATTTCGAGTACTTCATTTATGGGTGGTATACATTCAAAAAACCCCCACAAAATATCTTATCTTGCTACGAGAAGCGTTTCTGATCCGAGTACTTCATTTATGGGTGGTAACCTTTCAAGAAAACTCTAAACCTTTGAGGAAACCAACACAAAGAAGCATAGAATACCACTCTAAGTGCTTCATATCTGCTACAAGATGTTTTCTGATTCATTTACGGGTGGTAACCATTATAGGAAACATCACAAAACATCTCACCCTACTACGAGAAGTATTTTCGGTTGATTACTTTATTTATGAGTGGTAACCTTCCAAGAAAACTATAAACCTTTTATGACACCTTCACGAAGAAGCCTAGAATACTATTCTAAGTAATTCATATCTGGTTACTTTATTTATGAATGGTAAACATTGAAGAAAACACTACAAGGCATCTTATCTTGCTACGAGAAGTGTTTCTGACTCGAGTACTTCATTTGTGACTGATAATAATTTAGGAAACCAACACGAAGAAGCGTAGAATACCACTCTAAGTGCTTCATGTTTGATTTCTTCATTTATAAGTGGTAAACATTCAAGAAGACACCACAAAGCATCTTATCCTGCTACGAGAAGTGTTTCTGATCCGAGTACTTCATTTATTGGTGGTAAACAATCAAGAAAACATCACAAAGCATCTTTTCTTGCTACGAGAAGTATTTTTTATCCGAGTACTTCATTTATGAGTGATGACCTTGCAAGAAAACTTCAAACCTTTCAGGAACTAACACAAAGATGCGTATAATACCACTCTAAGCGCTTAATGTCTGATTACTTCATTTATGGATGGTAACCATTCAAGAAACACCACAGAATCTTATCCTACTACAAGAAGTGTTTCTAATCCGGGTACTTCATTTATGAATGGTAACCATTCAAGAAAATGCCACAACTATGTGTTTGGATAGTTAGGCATAATAACTTTGAGTTTATTGATAGCAGTTTAGATCATTTGTAAATTATTGATGCTCAAATTCCACTTAATCTTTGCTTATTATATTGATTATGGTAGCAGTAATTTGGAATGTATAGTTAGAACGAAACTAACTTTGCTTCATTGACAAGAAGTCTAAAACTATTAGGAATTCAGGTACTCAAATCATTGAAATTTTAGAATATTAGTGTAAACACAACAATGACTCGTCTTGTCTTAAATTTAATCTAATTACATCTCAGAATGTTTAGGGCCATGACACACTTCATACACAAAAAGGCTAGACGGTGATGATGGAGCAGGTGGATCTGTTGGTGGAATCGTATTCAAGATCATGCCAACAATTGTCTGGACAAGACCTTTATCTTGAAAAATTTTGTTTGTAATTTCAGATTGTTTGTTTGTTTTCTAAAAAACTTGTCTTTTGTTATATTGGTGGTGCGGATCTTTTGTTGTTTAATGATTTTGAGACGTAATAGGAAAATAATAAAAAATAGGCATAGGCATCACATTTAATGGTCATTTGACCGTTGGCAAAACTAGTCGTTATTCAATATAACGGTCATGAGAAATGTGTATAAGTATGTGAACCATTGTAAAAGAGAAATACACAAATATAAGATATACAATGCAATATTTACCTTTTCATTTCCTTCTTAAATTATAATTTTCTACATGGTATCAAAGCAAGTTGTTGCTCGATCCAGAAAAGCTTCCGCAAAATCAATGGCTAAGGCCTCTTCTTCCAAAATCACCGCTGTCCAAGTCAAAGAGAAAGAAAAACTCACTTGGGCACAAGTGGTGGCTATGTCCGGCAACAAAGCCAACGATAAAAATCGAGCTTGTGCAAAAGCCTCAACTCTTAACAGTAGTCTTCAAGATCAACCTTTCGTTACAGAAATCTTGAACCTTAATGATGGCGAGAAGAAAAAAAGGAGAGAAGGCCAGGCGTCCACTCGATGCAATCATTGCAAACGACGAGGTCACACGAGAGTCAGCTGTTGGATTCTCAATCCTTTTCTTCGGTCATTTCAAAAACGGGAAAGCAGAGGCGCTGCTAAGAGGGATCCAAAAAAGAGGGAGCAAAAAGATGTTCCAACCGATTATAAAGGTTCAGACTTAATACATTTTTGTGGGCTTAGTAAAACCCACACTTTTAATATTTCCTTATCTAATTCAGAAAAAAGAAATGGAGAAAACAAATGTACCAATTTAGGCCTCAAGATGATCAATTTTACAAATAAAAATGATCATGATAAATGGATACTTGATTCTGGTGCAACAGACCATATGACCAGTAACAAAAACATACTAGATAATTACCAACCATTAAATGACATTAATTTTGTGACTGTTGCTAATGGTGAGAAAATGAAAATTAAAGGAATTGGTGAAATTGAATTATTTTCAAGAAAAATAAAAAATGTTTTGCATGTAGGAAATTGTTCTTGCAATCTTTTGTCTATAGGAAAAATTACAAGTGAGTTGAATTGTGAAGCTATTTTTTCATCTAAAAATGTAATTTTTCAAGAATCAATAACCAAACAAATTATTGGTGAAGGTTCTTTTGAAAATGGTCTTTATGTTTTTAATTACCAAAAAATGAATTTTCATATTAAAAAAGATGACTTAAGCAATTTATGGCATAGAAGAATTGGGCATCCATCTAATAATGTTCTTCAGAAATTATTTCCAACTCTAAATTATGAATCAAATTCATGTGATGCATGTATTTTTTCTAAACAAACAAGATTATCATTTCCCTCATCAACAACACAATAAAAAAAACCATTTGAACTTGTTCATTCCGATGTTTGGGGACCGGCACCCTTAACTTCATACAATGGATTTAATTATTTTGTCTTATTTATAGATGATTTTTCAAAAACTACTTGCATGTATTTGTTAAAATCAAAATCCGAAGTATTTTCAAAATTTCAAGAATTTTGTAACGAAATTGAAAATCAATATAACACAAAAATTAAAATTTTTAGATCCCGATAATGGTACGGAATATATTAACAATAATTTCACTGAATTTCTAAAACAAAAAGGAATCATTCATCAAACCACATGTGTTTATACCCCTCAACAAAATGGAATTTCCGAAAGAAAAAATAGACACATATTAGAAGTAGCTAGATCTCTTTTATTTAATAATAATGTTCCAAAACAATTCTGGTCGGAAGCGGTTCTTACCGCTACATACTTAATAAATAGACTACCTAGTTCAATTCTTAATTACCAAAGTCCCTTGGAAATTTTGTACAAGAGAAAATTGATTATAAATCACTTAAGAGTATTCGGGTGCACATGTTTTGTTCACACATAAAGAATTGATAAGTTGGACAAAACCGCTATAAAAACTATATTTCTTGGATATTCTTCAAGCAAGAAGGGTTATAAATGCTATGATCCGATTAATAAAAAAATTTATGTGTCTCGAGACGTAACATTTCGAGAAAATGAACCATTTTACCAAAAGACTTGTTCTAACAATGGTGAGACCAATAAACCGGACCAAATTTTTTCTATGTCTCCAATTGTGTATGAATTAGATATACCAAGAAGAGTTGAAGATACGAATGTGCAAGAAGAAATCGAAAATTCAAATCAAGAAGACACAAGTGAGGGGGAGCATGACAACACGTCCCAAACCTCTCTTGAAACCGAAGAAGAAGAAGGAGGAGAGGAAGAAAGTAGCGATGTTGGAGGAGAAGTCTCATTGAGAAGATCAACTCGTCCATCAAAACCGTCTACAAGGTTACGAGATTTCGTAACCTACAAGGTTCAATATCCCATCCAAAATTATGTTTCATACGATAAAATAAGCAATAATCATTGCACTTTCTTAAGTGCAATAACCAAAAATGAAGAACCAAAAAATTTTGACGAAGCAAAAAAGAATCCAACTTGGACTAAGGCCATGAAAGAAGAGTTATGTGCCTTAGAAAAAAATGATACTTGGACAATTGTTCAATTGCCCAAAGAAAAAAAACCCTGTTGGTTGCAAATGAGTTTATAAAATAAAATATAATAGTGATGGTACCATTGAACGGTATAAGGCAAGATTAGTTGCCAAAGGTTATACCCAAACATACGGTATTGATTACCAAGAAACCTTTGCACCGGTTGCAAAGATGAATACCATACGAATTTTATTATCCATAGCAATAAATAATGGTTGGAGCCTATACCAAATGGATGTAAAAAATGTTTTTCTTCAAGGAACACTTGAAGAAGAAGTATATATGTCCCTACCACCGGGTCATAAAAAAGAATACGATACTAATTTAGCTTGTAAGTTAAAGAAAGCTATTTATGGTCTCAAGCAATCCCCAAGAGCATGGTATGGCAAGCTATCTCATTTTTTAATTAATTGCGGGTTTAGAGTAAGCCAATCCGATAACTCATTGTTTTCAAAACATGAGCATGGAGATACAACCATTGTTCTTATATATGTTGATGATATCATAGTTACCGGAAACAATTGTGAAAAAAATAACAAGATAAAAAAATGTTTGAAAGAAAAATTTGAAATAAAAGACCTTGGTCGGTTAAAATATTTTTTAGTAATTGAAATTGCACACTCTACCAAAGGTCTCTTTATTTCACAAAGAAAATATACCTTGGACTTGTTGAAAGAAACGGGAAAATTAGGGGCCAAACCGGTATCTACGCCTATTGATAACAATTGTAAATTAAATTCGGAGGATGGTGAACCGTTAGATGATATTACTCAATACCAAAGACTTGTAGGCAAGTTAATTTACCTAACGGTAACAAGACCCGACATATCATATGTCGTAGGTCAAATAAGCAAATTCATGCATGCACCAAGAAAACCCCACCTTGATGCAATTGATAGAATTTTAAGATATTTAAAGAAATCACTCAGAAAGGGTATATGGATGAAAAATAATAATTCTAACGAAGTATGTGGCTATTCCGATGCAGATTGGGCCGGAAGCTTTGACATAAAATCAACGACCGGCTATTGCACATTTGTAGGCGGAAACATAGTCACATGGAAAAGCAAGAAGCAAAATGTCGTGGCACGATCAAGCGCAGAAGCAGAATATCGAGCCATGGCATCCACCGCAAGCGAGCTCACTTGGATCAAACAATTGCTTGGAGAATTAAATTTTCCAATCAAGGGTTCGATGAAGATGTATTGCGATAATAATGCGGCAAGACACATTGCTTCAAATGTTGTATTTCACGAAAGAACAAAACATATTGAAGTTGATTGTCATTTCATACGAGAAAAGGTGCAAGCAAAAGACATCGAGACTCCCTACGTGAAGAGTCAAGACCAATTGGCCGATATCTTCACGAAAGGATTAGAGCCAAAATTATTTAATGATATTGTAATCAAGTTAGGCTTAATTGATATTTATAAACCTAACTTGAGGAGGAGTGTTGAGACGTAATAGGAAAATAATAAAAAATAGGCATATGCATCACATTTAATGGTCATTTGACCGTTGGCAAAACTAGCCGTTATTCAATATAACGGTCATGAGAAATGTGTATAAGTATGTGCACCATTGTAAAAGAGAAATACACAAATATAAGATATACAATGCAATATTTACATTTTTCATTTCCTTCTTAAATTATATTTTTCTACAAATGATGACTTTGAAAAACAATTAGGTAATGTTTGATGTAGACAAATCTATGTTGCACGGGTGCGGATGCGGGTATCGTATCCGATACGATGCGGGTGCGATGATACGCTATTTTAAAAAACACTAGGATACAGAAGTATATATAGAATAATAAAAAAATCACATTATATATTAAAATGTTTGATTTTGTTTACATTCAACTACCACTATCAATGCATGTTATACAGTATTTTGTTTTAAAATAATGATATATATTGCTACGTAGGTTTTATAAGTAATTAAGATTAAATTAAGTTTGTTCTGTAAGAATTCAAGATACTGCTCTAATTTAGTATATTTTATTATAGGAATAAAGAGAAAGAATATTCTAGATGATAAGCCAAGATTATAAAGCTCTTTCTTAGCTTTCCAACGCACTTTGAATCAGCTTAATTGGAGTTCGGATGAAGGACTTATGACCAAAATACTGACCGTTGCGCACTGAAAAATATCCCAGCCGTATCCTGTCGTATCCTATGCCGTATCCCAGTCGTATCTCAGCTGTATCCTGCCGTATCCTATGTCGTATCCCAGTCGTATCCTGTCGTATCCTGCTGTATCCAAATATTAAAATAATATGATACGTCACGTGGAGTATCTGGTGCGTATCGCACCCGTATCGCACGCGTATCCGCATCGGATACGTATCTGATACGCGGTACGGCATGATTTTGAAGTATCCGAGCAACCTAGAGACAGATATATTTGGACAAATTGGTTGTAATAGATTTGATGTCCGGAACAAGTACATTATGGTAGCTTGTCGATGTATCGTTTGGGTACATTGACTTAAGGATTTTTAGTTGTACTAAGGATAATTTGTGGGATTTTCTCGTTTTTAGTCAAAAGAAAGAGAAACGGCACAGATCAAAAATCACAATGAACGGCTCAGATCATGAGGAAGTACGTATGCAGTAAATCTATATATCTAATCTAATCTAATGACGTGGTTTAAGTTCGCACTATCTCTCTCGACCTTCACCTTTTACAAAACGTGGTTAATTAGAGATATAGTACGTGTGATTAACGACAGTTATTGTGGATGGCTTCGCCGCACAGAAGCCTACATCCCACTCCGCCACAGAAGAACTTCCCTCCTTTTTTCCTGGCGGCAGTGGAGTTATACTTAAGACCCAACACATTTGATTTGCGCATTGTCAGTCTCAGAGAGGTAGTTATTTTGATTAATACTGAGGCGCAAGCAACATTCGGCAATACTAACCATAAACCACGACAAAGACAATCAAGCAAGAACGCCATACAGTAGCAGTACGTATGGTGATGAAGCGAGAAAGTGGAATTGCGGCGATGCGAAAGGGCCCTTGGACGCCAGAGGAAGATGCGGTACTGCTCGAGCATGTGCACAACAATGGGGCACGGAATTGGAGCTTGATATCTTTTCTGGGGCTGCTACCACGCACCGGCAAAGCGTGCCGTCTACGATGGGTTAACAAACTCCGTCCTGGTCTCAAGAAGTATACTCTTTAATCTCATATCTTCATATTAAATTGATTGCACAGATAATAATTAGGGTTTTGGTTGCTCTTTTACTGATATGTATTAGTCGTTCTAATTTTGTTTTTACACCTTTTGACAAGGATGAGCGTAGATTAAACAACATGGTATATATGTATATTACCATGAATGAGGTTTTCTGTTTTTCTATTGAAACCAATTGTTGTTTGCAAGTCCAGTGAAAATACATTTTTTTTAAATAAACCTTTTGTTGGATTTGAGATGTTGCTCTGTGAAATTGAATAATTGATATGATACATGCACAAAGACTGTCATAACTCACAAAGTACAAAGTGCTAAGGATGTTCATATAAATGATTGCAAATTTATCTTCCCTGTTAACAGTAACTAATGTGCTAATGTTATGCAAATGCTGAATTAAAAGGGGTCGCAAATTCACGCCTGAGGAAGAACAAAGAATTCTGGACCTTCAAAAGCAATTTGGCAACAGGTGGGCTACAATCGCTAAATATTTCCCTGGCCGAACCGACAATGATGTGAAAAACTTTTGGAGTATACATCGCAAACGGTTGGCCCGGGCCCAGCACGGTCAGCAGTCCTCATTTCTCAGCACCACCAATCAGGTTGAAAACATGGAGATGAAAGCACCAACAATTGCGGTTCTTCAGGAGTTGCATGCCTCAGAGGTATGAGTTGCATATTGAAATTGTATTTTTAACTCTGGTTTTGGATAATTTGTTATTATATTCTGTCATTTTTTTTTTCTCCGATGCAGTCCCTCTTAGACATAACAACTTACCACTTGTTATATATGGTCGCAAGTATTATTAGTAAATATCTTGTAATCTTACATATCAATTTAGTACTAACATGCATGCTGGTTAATATGTAACAATTAATGAACTGGTACAGGGAGAGGGCCAAGGATCAAACAGCAAAGGCAATAGCAACAGTGTCACGTCATCTGCGATTACGGATCCACAACCGGATGTGAATCAACCCGGTATCAACCCAAATCCAGACCAACTTTCCCAGCCACCGCCGCCTTTTGAACCTTTTGATGACATCTTCGACCTTCCTCCCTTGCCTGAGATTGATCTTCTCCAACCCGCACCTGTCAACCTCACACAAGCCCAATACAGACAATCAACTCATGAACCAGAAGTTTGGTCCATGAACTTGCCTGAGATCCATCTTCTCCAATCCGCAACTGAACCCGGACCTGCCAATCTCACGCAAGGCCAATACGGGCAATCAACTCATGAACCAGTAGTTGGATCCACGAACTTGGGTCCGTCTCAATGCACAGGCCCCAACCACCAATGCTTGAAGTGTGAAAATGTGTTTTTTGATCCAGTGCTGGAACCGTGCATGAACAAAGGATTGTTTTCACCTCAGCCACTGGAATTTGATGATTTGTCTCATATGTTCGATTCCTTGGAACAGCCGTTCATCAAGACTCCTCATAGAGCCAAATGATATATCTTTTAGTATGGCCGACTAGCCGTAGCATTATTTTTTGTGCAGGCTATTTTGAGGTCATGGATTGTATTTTGTTTGCTTACAATTTTTGTAGGTCTCATATATATATATATATATATATATATATATAAGTTTTTGGTTAGGTTTTCTATAGAGTCTTACTTAGTTTACTTACATGTTAGCCTATTGATTTTGTTTGTTAGCCACTTAAATTAATTACTTACATAGTTACATGTTTGTCTTTTGAGCTTTGATTGTAAACGAAATTAAGTAGGCTTTTGATCACTTACTTCCAATAAAAAAAAGACAATTGTATTGATTAGTGCCTACAGTTAGTAAGAGTTCGATGTTATAAATTGTAATACACATTTGCTTTATTTTTTTTTGTTGACCAATAATGGGCTGATAAGTGATAACCTTAAAAAATATACCAATGACAATTAATCGGCCTTACCAAAAAAATAATCTCGTTAAGGGATCCAATTCATGCAACCTACGGCCCAACAAGATATTAGGCTTAATTGATTTCATAGCTGTATCTGTACGTGAGACGCAAACAATTTCAATCGTATGCAGAGAGCTGCAGCAGAAAGCTGCATTTCAATCTAGACCGTCGGATCAGAATTTAACGATACTACTTTAATATTATAAACTTTCTCCTAAATCATATCATTGGCCTCCTCAATTATATCATTAATGGTCAAGCGTCGATTTCTAATTCGATAGTCCTGATTAAATGCAGTCATCTGCTGCACAAAAAATGCAGCAGAGGGCCATCAGCGATTTTTTTCTGGAAACGGCGATATCTTAAATATGGATTACCAATTCAAATCAAAATCCCCCAATTTTGAAATATTAAATATAAGAATACAATTATAATTTGTATAATTAAATTGTTACAAAAGGAAACCAACATAATATGGCAAATGGATTTATATTGGTTTTCATATCGGTGTAATTCTAAATCAAAGTCGACACTTCAAATTCCGACGCAGATAAATGAACGGTACAGATGGACTGCACGAGACCTGATATATTATATATTTTATCCATTGGATTGAAAATGAACGGTCAGATTAGAAAAAAAAAAAAAAAAAACAGAATTCTATTATAAAAAAAAACAGCAGATATGAATTCGTGCATAATGAGGGTCTGTTTGCAATTTTGAAGTTAAAAGTTGGAATGTTTAGCAAAAGACGGGTATAAGAACAACTGAAATATGGAAGAGAATTTTCATAATTAACAGTTAAAATGATGTTGCAGATTTTGTTATTTGGGCTTCAATTTCTTTTAGGCTTGATCGCATTTTTATTAGGTCATTGTGAAACGTGGAGATTATGAATGGATATATGACGGGTTACGAGTCTCAAATCACAACTCCTCGAGAACGGGTTGTAATAATTGATTTAGCGAAATAGAAACAACGATGAAAGCAAGGGCGGAACCAAAAATCGAGTTAGGGAGAGCCGATTTGGAGTTAGGAGGGCCGATTTATAAGTATAGTTTAATTTAAATGTTATAAAGATGAAAAAAATTAATTTTCATCAAATTATACAAATTTTTAATAAATATTTTAACTAAAAATCTTACTGTTTAATTAAATTTAATTAGAAAATTAAACAAGAGTACAAACTTTTTCGAGCCAAAGGGAGGGCCGAGGCCCATCTTGGCCTCCCCACTGGTTCCGCCCCTAGATGAAAGTAAAATGCTAAGTAGCAAAAGCGAATTCTCGAAATTCTTAACATATTAGAAATTTCATTAAACAAAAGATTAAGATCCCGACAAGTGTCTTGGTCCCATATAAAACAATAATTGAAAGATATGGTAAATAAATGTTAAGAGAAAAAAACAGAAAATAAAGAAAATAATCTAGATAACTTGGAGTGCACAGAAAGTAATCTTGAAGATAAATCTTAGTAAGATCCATCAAATCAATTTGAGATCACAATCTGAATCAAATCTTGGATTGAAATCCTTTCTGGTTTGTGTAAGCCTCACGGGGTTGATGAAAACTTTACCTCAAGCTCGACTCCACTATCTGATGACAACTCGGGAGGTGATTCGGGTGGTGAAGGTGGTTCCAACAATAGACAAAGTAAGGGTAGATGCGGAACATGAGTTTGTGTATGATGGCGATCAAATCATGATAGGTCTACAAGTGAATAACCATGATCAAGAAAGCATGTTTTGGACCAGTTACCAGTTTGAAGATTCAGGCCCAAGTCAGATTTGCAATTAATTTCCGAAACAGCTTTTTGGACAGATTCAGAACAGGCCAGTATTTTAGGCATAACATTCTCATACGGGCTCCAAATTAAGTCATTAAAAAATCTGTGGAAAGCTGATGAAATGGGCTACAACTTTTATGTTTTGAGTTTCTTCAGATTCTAGACGCTTCTATGTCATAATTGCATGTGAAATAGACGTGATCATTGAAAAGTCATCATGTCATTAGCTTTAATTGTTTTCTTGAGTCTTGTAGCAACTTCTAGGATTTTTCAAGAGTCTCTTGAGTTTCTATATGAGTTATTAATTATGTCTTTTGAGTATCCCTAAGTATTTAAGGGGGTTTTAATTATCTAAGAAGTTTCTAGAGTTGTAAGGTGGCTATATAAAGCCCTTTAGTAGAATGTAAGAAGACAAGTTGTTGAATATTATCAAAAGTTTATCTTGAGTTGAGTTTATCTCCTCTTTTATCCTGCTATGAGTTGAGAGTATCCTCCAATTGTGATTTTATCGTTGAACGTGTGTGTGTCCTTGGGCAATTCTAGCTCGAATGCTATCAATTGGTATCAGAGTTGCAGGCGAAGGATGGTGCGACGTAGTGCTCGTATCAATCCTCCTGGAGGAGACCAGCAAGACGATCGAGATATTGAGTTGAACGAGTTGATGTAGCATGTGCAACAACTCCATGAGCGTCTAGCGCGCATGGAGGCCGCTGGGCACAACCGCGATAATTCCTATCGTGGCTCAGATGGCGAAACATACCGTGACGATGATGAGGAGTACAACCCCTTCCACGACAACCACACTGTGGCGTCCAGTGATGAAGAGGCTCCCTGTCAACAACACACCCGAAGGAACCAACAGGTCTGACGGGCTTTTGATATAAAGGCAGATATTCGGGTGTATGAAGGTTGTATACAACCTGATGAGTTCATAGATTGGCTCATCACGGTTGAGCGTGTCTTTGAATACCAAGATGTTCCTGAAGAAGAGAAGGTGAAAATTGTTGCCATCAAATTGAAGAAATATGCATCTATTTGGTGGGAGCTACTGAAGATGAAGCGAGCCCATGAGGGTAAGCAAAAAATCAGAACTTGGGAGAAAATGATGAAGGAGATGCGAAAGAAATTTCTACCCGAAGGATACTTGCAAGAGGCATTTCTCAAACTACACGGTTTTGTTCAAGGTGATAAAACTGTGGCAGATTACACCGAAGAGTTGGACCATCTCATGCTCAAATGTGGTGTTGTAGAACCGAAAGAACAAACCATTGCTCGTTATCTTCGTGGGCTACGCAAGAAGATTCATGATGTGGTAACTTTACAACCTTTTATTTCTTATCATGACATCTTCAAACTTGCCACAAAAGTTGAAAAGCAATTCAATGAGAAAGGAGTCAGAAAATCAGCAAGCTTTGGTGGTAATCGAACATTCAGTCATGGTTATCCAACAAACCGAGGGAGCAGTTCACAATTAGCCAAGCCAACAACAAGTAAGGTGACTCAACCTCCAGCAAAGTCTGTGTCGGTTGGACCTTCTAAATCGACGCCAAAAGCTGTCCAATGTTATCGATGCAAAGGGTATGGTCACATGATATCCGAATGCCCAAATCAGCGAGTGTTTACCATTGTTGAAGAACCCCTGGAAGAAGAGCATGTGGATTTTGATTCTCCACCAATTTTTGATGAGCCAACAGAAGATGAGGATGTCATCTATGGAGATACGGGTGAGATGTTGGTGATTAGGCGTGTGTTAAATTCCAGCCCCGTTCAAGATGATGTATGGCTTCGCAATAACATCTTCCACACATGATGCACTTCACATGAGAAGGTATGTGATGTTATCATTGATAGTGGAAGTTGTGAGAATGTTGTTTCTGAAACTATGGTGCAAAAACTGCCACTCAAAACTGAAAAGCACCCAAAACCATACAAACTTTCTTGGTTACAAAAGGGTAAATCGGTGCAAGTTGACCAACATTGTTTGGTTAATTTCTCTATTGGTGAAAAGTACCGAGATGAAGTATGGTGTGATGTGGTCCCTATGGATGCTTGTCTTTTACTTTTGGGAAGGCCTTGGTAGTTTGATAGAAAGGTACATCATGACGATTTTAAGAACACGTACTCTTTTGATCTGAATGGTGTTAAAATTATTTTGGGACCTTCTAAGATGGACATGAAACCGAAACCAGCCCTTAAGGACAACAATTTCATTATCTCAAAATCTAAATTTGCTGAAGTTTTTGAAAAATCTCAAGTAGTTTTTGCATTGGTGGTAAAAGAAGTTAAGGAGGAAAACCAGAAAATCCCAAAACTGTTGGAACCTCTACTTGAACAGTTCCAAAATCTTGTACCCGATGAAATTCCAGCAGGTTTACCTCCTATGAGAAGTGTGCAACACTGCATAGATCTTGTTCCTGGTGCAGTTTTGCCAAACAAGGCAGCCTACCGAATATACCCAACAGAAAATGTTGAATTACAGCGGCAAGTAGATGAGTTGTTGAGCAAAGGTTTGGTGTGAGAAAGCATGAGTCCTTGTGCAGTTCCAGCCTTGCTTGTTCCAAAAAAAGATGGTTCATTTCGCATATGTGTGGATAGTAGAGCAATTAACAAGATTACTATCAAGTATCGTTTTCCTATTCCTCGCCTTGATGACATGCTAGATCAATTTTATGGAGCTAGTGTGTTTTCAAAGATTGATCTCAGGAGTGGTTACCATCAGATTCGCATGAGACCTAGTGATGAATGAAAGACGACGTTTAAAACTCGTGATGGATTGTTTGAGTGGTTGGTGATGCCATTCAGACTTTCTAATGCTCCTAGTACTTTCATGAGACTAATGAATTTAGTGTTTAAGCCTTTTATTGGCATATTTGCGGTGGTCTATTTTGATGACATACTCGCGTATAGCACGGGAGCAGCTGAGCATTTGGAGCACCTCCGCCAAGTCTTTGAAGTGTTGGCAGAACAAAAACTCTACATCAACTTGAAGAAGTGTGAGTTCCTAACCCACAGCTTAGTGTTTCTAGGCTATGTGATTTCAGCTGAAGGCATTCATGTTGATCCTTCCAAGATTGATGCCATTCTCTCATGGCCAACTCCAACCAACATTCATGACATAAGGAGTTTTCATGGACTGACCTCATTTTACCGTCGGTTCATTCGAGATTTCAGCACTCTTGTCTTACCAATCACCAAGTGCTTGAAAGGTGGTGTGTTCAAATGGACGAAAGAAGCTCAAACCAGCTTTCAGCTCATCAAGGAGAAGATGACAGCAGCCCCTATCATCTCTCTTCCAAATTTTGAAAAGATTTTTTAGCTTGAATGTGATGCATCTGGCATAGGCATTGGTGCAGTTCTCAATCAAGAAGGGCGACTTATTGCCTTCTTTAGTGAAAAACTTTCTGATTCGCGCAAGAACTACACAACATACGATAAGGAGTTCTATGCAATTGTGCGAGCTCCTGGACATTAAAGGCACTATCTCATTTCCAAGGAGTTCATCCTCTACTCCGACCATGAGGGGCTGAAATTTATTAATGGGCAACACAAACTCAAATCGAGACATGCAAGGTGGGTGGAATTTTTACAAGGCTACACATTCCACATCAAGCATAAAAGTGGAGCTTCAAATCAGGTAGCATATGCTTTGAGTAGACGACATTCCTTGCTGTCCACAATGAAGGTAAGTGTTTCGAGATTTGAATTGATCAAGGAGTTGTATGTTGAAGAGGAGTTCTTGAGCAAGGTCAAGGTTGAATGTGCAAAAGGACCATACAAAGAATTTGTGGTGAAGGATGAGTATATCTTCTATGACAATCGTTTGTGCATACCAAATTGTTCTTTGCGATAGCAGATCATTAAAGAGGTTCATGATGGCGGGTTAAGTGGTCACTTTGGGCGAGATAAAACTGTTGCTCTACTTCAAGACTGTTTTTATTGGTCAAATATGACGAATGATGTAAACCATTACATTTTGAGGTGTCGTACTTGCCATCTAGCGAAAACCAAATCCCAAAATTCTGGACTATACACTCCACTTCCAGTACCAATTGCACCATGGGAAGATGTGAGTATGGATTTTGTTATGCGACTACCCCGAACTCAACGCAGCAAAGATTCAATCATGGTGGTGGTTGATCGCTTCTCTAAAATGGCGCACTTTGTTCCTTGTGCAAAAACCATGTATGCCACTCACATAGCAGAGCTTTATTTTAAGGAGATAGTGAAGTTGCATGGCATTCCGAAAACCATCACATCTGACAGAGATCCAAAGTTGTTGGACATTTCTGGAGAACTCTTTGGCGCAAGATGGGAACAAAGCTGCAGTTTAGTTCATCATATCATCCTCAGACAGATGGACAAACAGAAATTGTGAATCGCAGTTTGGGCAATCTGTTGAGAAGTTTGGTGGGTGAAAACATACGTCAATGGGACCTTGTTCTGCCTCAAGCTGAATTTGCTTACAACAGGTCCAATAGCAAGACAACTGGTAAAAGCCCATTTGAAGTGGTGTATGGATGCAACCCGAAGTCTCCTATTGATCTTGTGTCATTGCCAACCAGTAAGAGCTATAGTGCAGATGCAGATGAGCGTGCTAAGGCTATTAAAGACTTGCATGAACAAGTTAGAAGAAGATTGAAAAACAAAACAGAAGTATGAGAGGCAAGCCAACAAGCATCGCCGGGCTGTAATTTTTCAAGAAGGAGATCTTGTTTGGGTGCATTTGAGCAAGGAGAGGTTTCCACCTGGTCGCCATGCAAAGCTAAAACAACGTGGTGATGGGCCATTCAAAATTCTACAACGCATAGGTGACAATGCGTACAAAGTGGAACTATCAGGAGATTATGGAGTTTCAGCTACATTCAATGTGAAGGATCTTTCACCATATCGTGGCGAACATGAGCCGAACTCGTGGACGAGTTCTTTTCAACCAGGGGAGAATGATGGCGATCAAATCATGATAGGTCTACAAGTGAATAACCATGATCAAGAAAGCATGTTTTGGACCAGTTACCAGTTGGAAGATCCAGGCCCAAGTCAGATTTGCAATTAATTTCCGAAACAGCTTTCTGGACAAATTCAGAACATGCCAGTATTTTGGGCATAACTTTCTCATACGGACTCCAAATTAAGTCATTAAAAATTATGTGGAAAGCTGATGAAATGGGCTACAACTTTTGTGTTTTGAGTTTCTTCAGATTCTAGACCCTTCTATGTCATAATTGCGTGTGAAATGGACGTGGTCATTGAAAAGTCATCATGTCATTAGCTTTAATTGTTTTCTTGAGTCTTGTAGCAACTTCTAGGAGTTTTCAGAATTCTCTTGAGTTTCTATAGGAGTTATTAATTAATTATGTCTTTTGAGTATCCCTAAGTATTTAAGGGTGTTTTAATTATCTAAGAAGTTTCTAGAGTTGTAAGGTAGCTATATAAAGCCCTTTAGTAGAATGTAAGAAGACAAGTTGTTGAATATTATCAAAAATTTATTTTGAGTTGAATTTTTCTCCTCTTTTATCCTGCTGTGAGTTGAGTCCGGTGTGTGTAAGTGAGTTCAAGGTAATCGGCTCGATTCTCTACCGGTGTGTGTAAGCGAGATAGAGTCCGGCGTCAGGTTAGGGTTAGCGGCTCCACCGGTGTGTGTAAGAGGCCCCAATTCCGAAGTTGTACGCTAAGCAAGCAGATTTTTGTTTAGTGGAGCGGGCCGGGCTTGTTACCGCAAGAAGCGGGGGCGCCAGGGACCCGAAGACGTAGGCGAGGCATTCGTGCAAGACGAACTCCGTCAACACGCATTGAGCCATTTTCTCTTCCCTTATCTCTATTTATATTTACTCAATTCAATTAGTTTAATTGCTTGATTTGTTTGTGAATTGAATTGAGTTGTGATTGAATTGATTGATTAGGGAATTAATTAAATTGCTTGTTGAATTGTTCAATTGAATTACTTGCCAATTTGTGAAATTTGTAATTAGGTCCCTATTTGGTTGAATCGATTAAAATTAGTTAAGCATCTAGGCCCCTAGGTTCTACACTATATACGTGTGATATGAAACTATACGCATAATATGATTTATAGTATATGATGTGAAAGTACATAATATGATTTATATTAATGTTTTACAATATTAAATTTAATGTGATATCAAAAATACATATAATATGAAATATTTTGTATGTAGATAGTACGAAAATATATGCATAATATTATTTATAGTATATATGTATCTATATATGTATATATAATATTAAAATTTTATATGTATATAGTATGAAAATATATACATATATTCATACATTTAATGAGTGATTTTTGATATTGATACAATTAATAAAAGAAGCATATAAATAATGCATTAAATATAATAATAAAGATACATAATTAATACGAATAGAACAATACGACATATAATATATATAATAATTATGTTTCCAATTGCAAAAACCTCATAACATCACGCTCTACACAAAATAAGCAAAATAACTCGACGCACTCTCTACCGAAAAATCAACGACCAAGATTTAAATATATTTAAATCCAAAAGCCAATAATAACTTAAGTCGTGTCCAACCGGACACGCGCACACACAAGTTATTATACTATTTTATATGACAAATTTAAATCGTTGAAATCGATCAACAGAAAAGTCTTCATATTAAATTTATTACTTTTTATTTTAATTAATGCAAAGTCAAGTTGACAAAAAAATGAATGCATGAAATAAATTATAAAGCTTCAATATTTTGACCGCTTAACTTTATAAATTCAAAAAATAATAAATTTCATATGTAAATGCACCATTTTTTATGTAAATCGATTTCAACTGTCCAAATTTGTATTCGAACAAATTTGTATTCGAATTCGATTTCACTAATTTTGTTTAGTTAAGCTCAATATCTCTTTTGGTGAACTTAAGAACACCTTAGCTTTGCAAGTCGTAGTTGCATCATTTATTTGATATATTATAAGCGTAGATTAATTACATGTAAATAAAAGTAATAAACGTAGATTAATTATTCAGTTACTTACAATTCATACGTACAATATATTTGATTGCGGTGGCCGCAATGATCAAACTAATGCAAAAAAAAAAATCAAGAAAAAGGGAACCAAATCCGCTGCTTGTATAATCCCTTCTTGTTCTCTGCTTGTTTCGATTTGAACCGTTCAAAATTCATCTGAACTGATCGATTCGTGATGGTCGAATCGAGACAAACAAAATTCTGCTTGACTTTAATACAAGCAGCAGATTCGGATCCAAGAAAAGAGGTATAAGAACCGGAACTTCTACTGGGACGGATTCTTTTAAGTGAAATTTGCATATGGACCCTGCAGATTTTAAAATTTGTGGGAAGATCCTTGTTTGAATAATTTTCCTAATTTCTTAATTATCAACGTTTTAATGCCCCTTGAATACACCATATAAGTATATAACTCATATTTTTAATATTCAAATTATACTAACATTCATAATGAAATTTACACGAATTTATATGTTCCATCTTGATGATTTTTCTCTTTTCGTATCAACAATAAAATTTCGAGTGTACTTGTTATTTTACTACTAGACATATTTTTAAGACTACATAACGTTAAAAAAATTGGTCTTATTTCAGACAAATCTTAATACTTGTTAAACTGAATTTGTGAACAATTGAATGGACAAATAAAATTTATTATTATTTATTTACAATAATTTCTATTTTGTCTATGTATTTGACTGACACCCTCAAAATACTTTTATTTATATTACTTAATATCATATTTATACATAGTGTAAAGTGTAAACTAGGCCCAAAATTCGTTTAATAATTGGGCCTTACCCGACCTTTTCAATTTTCCTGACAGCTTCTAAGGTTGAATTACTTTGCTATATATACTCGGAGCGAATTAGGGTTTATTGTTCTACGAAAGCCGCCGCAGAAATCAGCGCCTCTTGTCCATCTTCTTCCAGAGCAAAGCGACATGTGAGTTTCTCTTCAAATTCTGGTTTTAATGCTCGTGTTGTGTTTGATTTTACATAGGTCATAGATGTTTTTCTGTTCCATAGTCTATTAATCGTTGGATCGTGCTTGCGATTTTACGTTTGACCTGAAAGAAATTGATGTTGTTGTTTATAGATATGTTGTGTTCTCTGTATTCAACGTTTGAAGGGGTTTGATATCTTGGATCTCTTAACCTTTGTTGATTGGTGCATTTTTTAATCGATTTGGCTGTCGGCTGAATGTTTCCTGGGTCTTTTGCTGAGTCGTCTGTTGTTCAAGATTTTGTGGATTTTGTAACATAATTGTTTGATTGCATCTAAATCATTTAATAAGGAGTTTTTACATGTTGATAAACTGTGTTGTCATAAAATTTGTTGATTCTGGATTGTAATATATGTCAAAATTAAGGTGATAATTGGTTATGGTATAGGATCCTTGCAATTTCTATAAATTAGGATCTGGTACATGTTAACCTGTTAGTTGTTTTATACAATACCATCAATACAATTGGCATTTTTACAATATTTGAAATATGGTGTGCGAACAAAAATAGTAAACAGTACTATTTGCTTGTATCAATTGAACGGTTCACAGATTCTTGTATGGTTATAATATTTCTTCCGTAAAGGCTTGTAATTGATCATTTTTATATCGTTGAAATTGTATATTTGAAAAGTTTTATCATCACAAAGGTACTTGCTGAGTTTTTAAATTTGTGTGAATTGACAGCATAATGGATACACAAGTGAAGCTTGCAGTGGTTGTTAAGGTGATGGGTCGCACCGGGTCCCGTGGTCAGGTGACCCAGGTCAGAGTCAAGTTTATTGATGATCAGAACCGTCTGATCATGCGAAATGTCAAGGGGCCCGTTAGAGAGGGAGATATCCTTACCCTCCTCGAGTCTGAAAGAGAGGCCAGGAGACTTCGCTGAACTTGTCTTCTGTTTTCATTTTACGCAATGAACTGCAAACCTATATGTTCTTTGAATTTCATGTTATTTCTAAGATTGGGTGCTTTTGTGTTGTAATGAGAACCTTGTTCAAGTTTTGACACTGGTTATGCATAATATTGTATTTGGATATTTAAGTGCTTGAATTCTGGAAGTTGCCTTTGGATGATCAAGTGCTGTGCTTGAATGCTTGGATATTGTACTGTGCTTAATATGATGTTAAATTAATGGGTTAATTTATTATCTATGTTGGTGAGAAATTCTGTGATAATTTTCTTGAGGCATTTTGTTGGAGTTGACTGCTAAAATTAAATTACCGACTCCTGAATTGTTAAAGGCTAGTATTACATTTTCTTACGTCTCAATTTTGTACATTTTCAAAGCTTAGCATCATCTTTCAAGTAACTGACTAGCCTGGGGAATGAAGATGCATCAACTCGTGGCATCTGAAACGTTGCTATTGAAACTATTGATGGTTGTCTTGTTTTATTTAACAGTGAAAGTTCCAGCTCATGAATCATGATAGTTACCCCTTTTGTATTGAAGAGATTTAGGTTGTGTTCTTCTTGACTGAACATTTTTATTCTTTTAAGCCTACTGTTAGTTCTCTTGTACTTTTAAGCCCAATGTTATTTGGGCCATTAAAGTGAAGAAGATGCTAAATTATTACGTTGTAGTGAACTTGCTGTCAAATATGAACGAGTAGGCCATTAAAAGGGGGATTTGTAAATAGGGTAACGAGGGGTAAGAGATTTGTGAATTGTGATTTGTGATTGACAAGTGAAACGCTAGCTATTATCAAGCACTGATGTTTGATTTTTACTTTGGTAGATGTAGTAACAAATGCATAAAAATGAAATACTTTTTATGCAATACGTTAACAAGTAATGAACATATGTTAAATACAAGTTTTGATATTTTAATTTCACAGTATATATGGAGATGTTCTAATTTGGCTTCACCCAAATGGATGGAGATGTTCCAATTTGGCTTCACCCAAATGATGCCATCTTCACTAGACTCGAGAGCACTTGTTAGGCAACACATGGATGTTTGGTGTCTTAGTTCACATCAAATGGTCCTATCTTACAGAACATAAATTCTCCTCTCGAGTATACTGATGTCTGCAAGGAGAGATCCTGAGAAATTTGGCAAAGTGAACAATTCATGGATATTCAACAATTAACAAGGAGTCCAGCTCAAATATCAATTTTCTGTTAATTACTGCTATAAGCATGACATCAGAACTCTTTTTTTACATTCTTTTTACATTCTTTTCATTCTCTTCATTGGGAGTAACATGCTTCTATCACTTGAATAGAATAACTAGTCTTCAATTCCTGTGTTAGAATGGAGATATATTACCAGAAAACCAGTACAACCAAACAGAACATTCACAAAACTGTGATCATAAATGTGAATTCTTTTGAATATTATTTCTCTTAAGATACAAAAAAATGAAATGAATGTTGTAACCTTGTCATGAATTGTATTATCTAAAACCCTCTATACAGTAAATCCTTCTATCCAGGTAAAAAGAAACCAAAAACAGTGTCAACAGTATAATGAACTGCTTCCTATCAAAAAAAAAATGGAATAATTAGTGTGCCCAATTTATGAGCATTCCATGTTTCTTGGACTTGCCACATTTGACAGCGCAGACAACCTAGACACACCCACACTTCTAGGAGAGAGGCTCACTTCCTCCAATGCACGCAGCTGCAATTCCGACGGGTAATCCCTAACAACCCCTATCCTAGGACCAGCTCCTGTGCTCCACTTACATGAGAGCTGTTTTCCTAACTGATACGACTTCAATCCTTTCTTTGAGTTAATTCTCTGTAGAATTATAGCTCTTGGCAGTGCCACTTCATCTAGTTCTTGCTTTTCTTTGGACACTGTCGCTTCATATAGCTTTTCTTGCTTTTCTTGAGGTATACTATCTTCAAAATTCATTCCTTTCTCTGTTGCATTGATGACTACAGAACTGGTAGTACAGGAAGTTGGCATTGCATTGTCTTCCTGTTCTTCTCTATCCATGCTGAGTTCAGATCTGATGCTTTTTAGCTTATTTGAGCATTCTTCGTCCTCTTCAGGACTTAGCTGGAACAAGGAAAATAAAAAAAAATTAAAATCTTAGAAGTACTTAAGTTTATCTCCGTGAATTTAGTTGAAGTTCCTGAACAGTCGAGTTCTACAATCTCACATCCTACATTTCGTGGTAGTACCTATTTAGTGTCAGGTAATAAAGTAAGGAGTCAGGACACATCATACCAACACATATCGAATGGTATCCACAAGTTAACTTACTAGAAAACAGCCTCTTAGAACAGTTCATATGAGTTCAACCCTAATGATATGGTGCTTTTTCTCATGATTAATTTTGTGCTTTTCAGTAAAATCTCTCACCTTAACATCTGTCAGATCCACATTGTTATCCTTTAGAAAATTCATGAACTCCTGAAAGTTCTCCTCTGTGGGACGGTAATGACCACTATGCGGCCACACAGCCTATATGAGAAAAGAAAATGAAACTATGTAAACAAGAAGCTCTTCAGAGCAACTATATGAAAGAACTAATTTCTACTGACCAAGGAGATTTATAAGCACACCTTTAAAAGACCGTCTTCAACTATCAGTCTCCCTGCTGCAGATGTAGCTCCACCGGCAAGAAAACTAGAGTGCTGAAATTTCCCTTTTTTCTTCTGGATAACAAAAAAGTAACAGAGTTAAAATTTTAAGTAAAAGGGGCAGTTTATAGCGTAATCCTATAAAATCTCAAAATGCCATGCATATGCCAGAACCATTAAGCATCAGTTGGGCATTTGGGGACTGTTTAGTTCTCGAAAAAGATACACAAAGTGCTCCTTCCTCACATTTTATCTCAACATAACAAAGACGGAATATGTTTTATTTCCATCTCCCAGAGGAGCATATATGTCAGCTTTTTATGCTTCTTAGAGGCGTACATTTGTGTTTTTAAGAATGAAAATATTGAGAATTCTTAGCTAAATTTTTTAAACATAAAAGCTAGAAAAGAAAATGATAATGTACCTTGCCGACATACAAAGACTTTGAAGTGCTTAAAACAAAGATCCATTTGTCACTTTTCAGCCCCTCTGATGTATCTATCAATTGTTGACTTTGCTTGTACATGAACTTTCCTTCATCAATTATCACTTCGTAAGCATCTCTTTCTTTCTGTAAAAGAAGGAACAGAACAGTAAATAATCATTCAAGAATTCCATTAAAATTGAACTTAATCTTTCTTCGTACTTACTGGGCCAAGATACTTGATGCACTGCTGTTGTAGCTTTGACCGAGGGCAGTTTTCGTCTAGACTTTTCTCTTTCCCCTCTCCCACATCCAACCTGGTAATTATCATAGATTTTATGTTAGGTTCTACTATGATAAATCAAAACTAAACAAAATGCGTGAGATTAAAACCAGTTAAAACTTACCAGTAAAAGAAAGGCTGCTTGCTTTCACAACGTAGCCAGCAATCATAGTAGTAGTGAAGATTGTGACCATACCTATGTCGAGGGTCAATCTGTAAAAATAATAAATTGTTACTTCAAACTTTATTTGTATCAAGTAGCAGTAGAAGGTAACTATGGAAATTTCAAATTTAATAAATTTTAAATCACTTACAGCCTCAAGCCAATGTTGCAATGCAAGCTTTCGAGCTTTTTCATCCCTTGATAAACCCTTACCAACCTACAGCAACACAAAAACATGTTGGGACTAGGCTTATTCACATAACCACTAAATATCTTTGAGTACAATTAGCATAATTTAAATAGAAAATTACCTTAGCTGCCCTGGTCCGTGCCCTTGACCATTTTGAAACAGCCGACTCAGGCTTGTCTATGTGAAAGAATGACACTGAACTCCTTTTTAACAAAGCAAAGTCTAACAATTTCCACCTAAAAATATAAGTAGGAGAAGCCATGAACATTAGTCCCGTAGGACCAACAAAGTTTTTGAAGGTAATAAGTGTCAACATATTTGATTTTTAAAATTTCTTAAAAGTGAATAAATTCCATACCAATGTTGTTCTACCAAGACGGCACAATCAGCAAGCTGACGCCTGGTACGGAAGCTCTTGTAAACCTTTTGTAGTTTAACAGCAGCTTCGTGTTTGGGGCTTTCAGGGTCGATGAATTTCTCCTCTTGGGAACTAAATCTTGACTTAGAAAATGCCAGTGGCTTAATTGAGGTTTCATTATCGCATCTCGGACTCTTAGGACTCTTGATAGAGATCTCTGTCTCGACTTGAAACGAGTCGGTCTCTTGTTTTCTCTTGAAACTGAGAGATCCTTCTATAAGAAACTTTCCCGAGCCAAAAGATTTTGTGAGGAGAGTATCAACACAGTCTTCCACAGGAGAGGAATCCTGTGATGCGTATGAAAGCAATAACGCCATGTAGATTCCAATTGAACTTGATTATCTTTGGTGCTTGAATAACCTCTACAAAAAAAAATTAATTAAAGGGTTGGAATTGAGCTAGTTTTAGGGGATTTGAACTCGATTAAACAAACCGACGATGAACAATGACTCAATGTAGTTCGCTACCTTTTAACATATTTGGAAACTAAAACGAAAACCCATTAAAAATTATTCAAAAACATTCTTGAGACTTTCACCAGATATAGAAATCTAACAAAAATCCAAAATTCCCAAACTTTATTATCATTAATCAGAACAAAAATAAGCCCCAAAACCTCACCTAAGTTCAAACTAATGGAGAAGACGGTCCAGCGGGTGTGAGCGAGTGAGCGCGCGCGAGAGAGAGAGAGAGAGAAGAGAGAGAGGGGTTAGTTGGGCTTGTACAACAATGCCCGCTTTTATAAAATGATAGATTGAGAAGGAACGCGGCACCTTCTTTGGCGCAAGAATAGGTAAAACACAGAGTTGTTCAAGAGTAAAAACTGAGAAATGTTATTGTTTGAGGTGGTTCAAGAGGGGGTATTTATGAAGCATTTAAATGCGAGAGATGGGAAGACCAGGAGAAGAACAGTCACCTGAACAGATGGAACGAGATCTTTAGGCGCAGCACAAATACTGTTACACAGTAAATCTCAATTTTTAATTTATATCAAAATTCGCGCAAAATAAGTCAGACTTTCTGAATCAAATTTCAGCCTACTGCGAAACAGAGAATCCGCTTCCCAGAACAGATAGCCAAATAGGTTCGTGGAATCGTGGTGCACGGTACATGGATATACGGAAGGATGTAACGGGTCGGGTCGTCACTTCAAAACGGGTTGGATTTTGTTCGAAATGGTGGTTTTGGATTTGGTACGATCTTTTGCTGTCAGTATTGAAATTTTGTTCGAAATGTCTGTTGATTTGATGACAACTTAGTACAGATTAATTAAGATGAGCTTATTATATAAGACATAAAATAATTAAGATAAGTTTTTTGTTGTCATTATTTCGATGACACAGTTGAGCTATTTATTAATTTGAACCGTTGTTTTAATCTGAACGGTTCTAATTTGATTCAATTATTTGATCCAAATATCGATGGTCAGGAGTAATATAATCCATCTACAATAGTACAAATATTTGAACTTGTTTGTTAACCACCCACCGAAAGGTTTTGAATTATTTTTTGTCAAAGACATCCATAATAACAAAATATATAGTTGATTATTTTATATGTAAAAATTTCCGTTGAGTTCAATATTTATTATTTTATATTTTTTTGTGAGACTTGAGGATACATATTCTCGTAAAAATATGAGAATCGTAATTATATGTGTTAAATTAGTGACCCGAAAGATAGTGTTGTTAACACAAAGAGTATCGGATTGGATATGATATAAATCAATACGATCATATTCATGATTTTAATGTTTTTGTTTGACTTTGTGGCTCTAAAAATTGTATAAACTATGAAAGTATTGATCACATTTGACTTTGTGGCTCTTAATTTCGATTCAAACTTCAATGTTTTTATTTTGAGTGAGATATTAACTCTTTAACTCTTTCATTAGAACAATGATATGAGAGTTATCATAAGTAGATGCATGTCTAACTACATACGGATTCAAGCACAAATTACCAAAATTATGGTCTACAATAAGTGTAAACCACTTTTTTTGGATAAAACTAGTATTGCATTGTGATTTGAACATAGATTTCGGAAAAAGACAAATTTTATTTTGTAGTGAAAACATAACTAAAAAATTATAATCAAGAATATGGCAAAAAGACAAGGATCGTAAACCTATCTATTAAGATTAGTTTAAAAAAAATTGTTTGTCGCACTAGTATAGAAAAAAGTTATAAATTTTAGATAGTTTGATAATAGACCTTGACGTCAATGACGTCACTAATATAAAAAAACGCTATAATATTAGTTTATTGACACATCAAAATCAGAGATTGCACTGATCAGGAAAATCATTCTAGAGATGAGCAGAGGCGGAGCTTCATAGGGGTCAAAGCCTCAAAGGTGGCCATGGTCTCCTCTTGAATTTTAAAAATATAATTGTCAAGTATTTAGTTTCTGTGTAAAATTTTGTTTTGATTCTAAAATGGTCCCTCTTCACCATAAATTCCGTAACACATACCAACAAAATTATTGAATTAGTTCCATCTTGAAATAATCTTCCTGTAAATTCTATTTTCCTTCATTTTTGTATGTTTGTATAGATGAAATAATCTTCCTGTAATTCAAAGATCATGATTCATGATCGCCTTAATGAAATTTGGGGCTCTAACCCCTATCTTTTTCTCCAAAAAAAATCTTAGTTTAATTTAATAACCAGTCTTTGATATAGCGTTTAACAACAATATTCTCCGTCAAGCCCTACCTAGTGTAGTGGTGAGACACAAGGCCTCCATGAGGGAGGTATGAGGTTCAAGTCTCGTCAGGAGCTACTTTGAGAGAGATTTTTCAAGTTTATTTTCTGCTTTATTTGTGGTAGTATGTTGTAAGTCTACGGGCAATAAATAAATAAAAACAACGTTCTCCAAATTGAAGTGTTTGAAATATAATAAAAGATTTTCTCGAACTTTTTGTCAAAATATTTGGCCCCAAAGCAGAACTTTCTATGTAAAATTTAATATCATAAAGAGTGACGCTATGGTAATTTATAAAACATCACTCACATCAGTGGCAGATTTACATTAGGACAAGCAAGCAAGTCTCAGGATTTGTTTTCTGAAAATCAAAATGTCAATAGTGTTATAATGAGATTTTAAGTTTATCGAGTCTGAATTTAAGTGTAATTATGACTGGGCTTGAATTAGATAAGTGTTTGAGCTTTAGTATTATTTAAGATTGTGGGTAGACTTAAATTCCAATTGGATCAACCACTGCTAACGTGCTACTTCACCTTCGTATCTTCAATTTTAAATTTCATATGATTGATCTAAACTATTGAGCACGGTCTCCATATTAAAATCTCTTTGGAAATCAAAATATTTATTTTTTAGAATTTTATACTATTTTTCAAAGGAGTGAAAAAGTTTGTTAAACTGATGGTTTTTGGACCATCTAATATTAATAACTTTTTACCTATCTACAAATTAGTAAAAAAAAAATCTAAAAAACGTAAAATGAAGTACCACGAAAATGGCGCTATGTGAAGTACCACTGCCTCACTCCATCATACATTATTCTTATTGGGTTTCGTTGATTGAAGAATAAGAGAAAATAATCTTCGTCTCATCACATTTAAATATATAAATCATGATAACAATGCCAAGAATAATATATTGGGATGAATTATATCAACTATATTTTTTGATGTTATTTTGACAATCTTGACAATAAAATTTCGAACAAATTTAAAAGTTTTTAAACTAGTAAATATTTAATAAATACATTTTTAGATACGTAGATTAGTTTTGTTAGAAGTTTTTAAACTTAAATTTTTTTTATAAACACATTTTATAAACATATTTTTAAACTTATAAATTAGTATTTAAAATAGTAAAAAAATAATAAATTTGAGTGTCATTTCATACTCCATCAAATGCCATCAACTTTCAAGCAACATTATAATGGTTAATAAAGAATGGTTCTTGAATGATGGAGTATGAAATGAAACTCAAATCACACCAAATCTAAAACACAACTCTATAAGTTCAAAAATGTGTTTATATTTTTTTTCTATTTCAAATTTATTATTAATTCATTTGAAATGTCATCATCAAGATCGTTTAAATAGCCATTTGAGCCAAGTGATCCTTCCTCTATAATAAATATTTTTAAATAAATGGTAATTAAATAATGATGATAAAAGTACTAAAAATTGTAAATAATAATAATAAGAAGAAGAACTACAATCACCATCATCATCACCAATCATCATCATTAATAACAGTTATTAGTAACAATTATAAATAACGATAATAAAGTGAAAACTATAATAAATAATAATTGGAGTATATCCAGAAAGGGGTTTTGCTTCTTTGAAGTACTTCATGAAATGTGAATTCATGGAGAACTAAGATCCAGCTAGTGAATTAAAAATGGGTCAGGTCGGGTATCCGTGGATCCGACTCGTTCGGATCCACAGATCCACGGGTACGATGGGTCCAACGGGGCGGGTCTCGACGGGTCCGAACCCAAAACTCCCAACCCGACCCGTGATAAACTCCGGCGGGTCGGGTCCAGGCGGGTCGGGTTCGGATCCGTCCATTTTTCGATTTTTTTGAATTTTTGAATTAAAAAAATTTCTGCACATTATTTTAATATATATATATATATTTCGAATTTTTCTGAATTTTTTTTATTTTTTGAATTTCTGCACGGAACGAACACGAGTCGAGCACGGTCGGGTAGACCCGCCCGGATTTTTTTGAAACTTTAGATCCAGCTAGTTATTTCACTAAGAACTCAGGTTGTTATGGTGCTAGCTCTTGGATTTCGAAACAGATAAAATATTTCTGTAGCATTTATCTAGTCTTGATATAGTAATAAAATTTCCAAATTACAATATATCATTGTGGTCTGATTATGTCATATCTTTTTTTATCATTGTTAATCTGATGATTATACAAATAAATGATAATTATTTCGTACTATTCATAAAATATACAAAGAAATTTAAATATTTAATAAATTAACAATGTGGTATATTGTATAAAGAGCAAGGCTATTATATTTTGCAAAGTACGTGCTTTGTGATTTTGAGTCGTTGGATTTTGGACTCTACGCAATAAAAATAATTTTATTTTTAATAATTATTATTTATTTTTTGAATAAAATTATCATTATATACATATAACGAATTATAAGCTAATCACAACACTTAAACATGTTCCACCGAAATTTCTTATCCTTTTCTATATTCAACTTCTCCAATTTCACGTGGAATTTGAACATTGACGAGAGTCAATAAGTCATAATAAATTTATTTTTGAACTTTCGGCAGAAAAAGCAAGCTTGACTGTCTGAAGTGATGAACAAGTAACAAACAATGGAAGGGACTCTGATGTTGCGCAATACTGTATAGTACACCAGTCAGACCGTTCGATTGTATGTTGTACGAGTGTAGATTCGGATATCATATTCAATATAATACGGATGCGACGATACGGCGATTTTAAATATCTTAGATACGAATGCAGCTTTATATATTAAATTTTAATTAAAAAAATTTAATACACTGGAAATTAAAATATAAGCGAATACATATAATAAAAACTATTATTATATACAAGAGAGAATATGACACAATGACTATGTTGCACGGGTGCGGGTACGGATATTGTATCTGATACGGTGCGAGTGCGGAGATACGTCATTTTTAAAAAAACTAGGATACAGAAGTATATATAGAATAATAAAAAAATCACATTATTATATTAAAATGTTTGATTTTTTACATTCAACTATCACTATAGATACATGTTATCTAGTATTTTGTTCTAAAATAATGATATATATATTGCTATGTAGGTTTTAGAGGTAATTAAGATTAAATTAAGTTTGCTATGTAAGAATTCAAAATACTACTCTAATTTAGTATATTTTACTGAAAAAATCAAGAAATAGAATATCCTAGATGATAAGCCAATATTATAAAGCCCTTTTTTAGCTTTCTAATGCACTTTGAATCAAATTAATCGGAGTTCGGATGAAGGACTTATGACCAAAATACTAACCGTTGCGCACTAAAAAATATCCCAGTCGTATCCTACCGTATCCCAACCGTATCCTGCCGTATCTCAATATTCATATAATAAGATATGCCACGTGGAGTATCCGGTGCGTATTGCACCTGTATCTGATACGCAATGCAGCATGGTTTTGGAGTATCCAAGCAATCTAGCACGATGATAATATGTCTTTTTTATGAGAAGTATCTTCGATCTTACGACAATATGATGAAACAACAACTACAAAATATATTTTAATTGCCACGTGAAGTTATTACACATAATTCGTATCGAATACGGATACGACAAGTATTTCATACAAATGCAACAAAATATTTAAAATATCTAAATAACATAGTTGACAATTGATTACAAATGAATGATCAATCCCAACTGTAGAATCTGATGTAGAGCCCCAGCAAAACTCGAACAAATACTATCGAGATACGTTGATCTGTAAAGTCTCATATCGCATTCATAAGGGTAATATCTTCCGGGAGCGAAATAGCGAAAAGGCGATTTTTCCTCCGGCGGGGGAGGTCACCTTCGACCTCCCCCCGCTGCCACTCTCCTCCCTCTTCTTCCCCCTCCTTCTCTTCTTCCTTCCTTCCTCCTTCTCTTCTCTTTTCCCGTTCCCTGGTCCAGAGAATCCAGGTGATACAGTTGATGTGGTTGCGATGGACAGATCTGAGATCGACAAAATCGACTAGATCGAGAAAATGAGGACACCTCCGAGGGTGATGAGCAGGTCTAGATGATTGATCGAAGAGAGAGGTGGCTAGTGTTCCTGAGACCGACTGATGCACAGCTTCTGAACCCGATCTACCAGAGACCTCGAATGCACTCGATTTCTAATCTGTTTCTCAGGTTTGCTGAGATGCAGCTCGCGCTTCGCTCAAGATACAGGCAGGCGACGAGAAAGGGGAAGCTCCTAGCAGATCTGTTGAAGATGAGAGGAAAGAAAGTTCAGATCGAGGTGAAGGTGGACTGAGTTCAGAAAATGACAAGGGCGGTGATAGGGGTATAGGATCAACGATACAGAGACAGATCTGTCAGATTGATGCCAAGGTGCTTGAGCTCGGCAGGTCTCACTGAGCACGTCGTCGGGTTAATCCTGACTTCCAGAACCGATCGAGGGGAATGGTTAATCGTGCCTTGCTCACGATAAAGGCAAGGTATCGACGATGCTTGTAACGCTCTGACATTGGAGATGAGATGAGGGGGAGACGTGATGACGACTGGGTGAGAACAAGCCGACTTCAGTAAATGAAGGCGATGTCAGGGGAGGAGCGAATGCGTAAACTGTGGAGCTTGAGATCAAAGTGTCACTGCATTGTACAATCAACAGAGAGGGGAGAAGTGGATCCGAGCTCCAATAGGAAGATGCTCCAGTGAAGAGGCTGGTATCAAGAAACTGCAGCTGGTAAGTCTGGTACAATGAGTAACAGGTGAATTTCTAATGTACCAGTGGGGATTACCAGTTGCTGGTATGGATGCAGTGGGTACAATTCACAGAGGGGATTACCAGACTGGTGTGCAGACGATTTTTTCCTCCGACATACAGATCATAGAGGGGATTACCAGACTGGTGCACAGATCATGGAGTGGCTAACAGAGATGAATGCAGTGGACTGGTACGGGGTAGACTGCTAGGTAGTCAGTGGGTTAGGGCCAGGGGTACGATAGGGTTTGCTTATGCTTTAATTTTGAGTTTTAATTTTGAGGATTAGATAGATGATTAGTGGCTGATATATGGTATATTTTGATTAGATTAGCATAGGGTTTTTAGGTAGTGGGCACGAGAAGATAATTCGTGTATTAGTGTGTTTTTTCAGTTCTTTTGTAACTTCTTTTTTCTATGAAAATGAAAGTGACAGGCGCTCCCTGCTTATTTCAAAAAAAAAAAAAAATCTGATGTAGCGCTAGTGTAGTGCTAAAACCCAAACGGGTCCCGCCCGCCCCGCCTCGCCCGCGCCTTTTACCCGCCCAACTCGCCCGTTGACCAAACCCGTTGAACCCGGACGGGTCGCGGGTGCGGGTCAAAGGGCGGGTTTGGGTGGCGCCCTTGAAAAATCGCCCGTTTAAACCCGCCCGTTCTAAACCCGTGTCAGAACCCGTCCCGCCCGACCCGTCTACCCGACCCGCCCGCCCGTCTACCCGACCCGCCTGTTTGACCCGTCCCGCCCGCCCGTTTGACCGGCAACGGTTAAAATTCGAATTTTTTTGAATTTTATTCACTTTTTTTTATATTCGGATTTAAAAAAACTTATATGTCTTTGAATTATTTTGGATTTACGAGTTTGAAAAAAGAAATTTTTTTTATAAAAAAAATTAAATTCATTTGTAATTTTTAAAATATGATTTTTTTTAGATTTTTTGTGAATTTTTTAAGATTTTTTTGGAGTTATTTCAATTTTTGGAGTTATTTCAAATATTTAAAAAAAACCCCATGCCCGCCCGCCCGACCCGTTTGACCCGACGGGTCTAAGGGCGGGTTTGGGTCACTCTTCCCAAACCCACCCGTCCCAACCCGCCCGTCGTAACCCGTCCAACCCGTTGACCCGTCACCCGTCTCACCCCCCCCGTCCGACCCGTTTTCCAAACCCGCCCGCCCGCCCCGTTAGCACTACACTATGTAGCGCTGTATACGGTATAACTACAATAGCAAAATCACGA
This sequence comes from Eleocharis quinqueflora, assembly GCA_964058865.1. Classification (NCBI taxonomy): domain Eukaryota; kingdom Viridiplantae; phylum Streptophyta; class Magnoliopsida; order Poales; family Cyperaceae; genus Eleocharis; species Eleocharis quinqueflora. The sequence goes on from CAXKVX010001537.1 coordinate 166,182, forward strand.
ATCCGACAACAAATCCAAAAAGAGATTATTATCCATCAGTTACCTACTTATTACCTGTTACTCTGTTAACACATGGTTTAAACAAGAGATCGCGTGGTGCCACATGGATCTCGGATCTCAAATCACGGTCACGTACAGTTGTACTAACACGGATCCCCGTGCAAAATGGTTGCATTTATAAACCAGTGACTAGTCGTAGTTACAGAGTAGCAACGGCCAACGCGGCAACTGATTCGTACATCGGATGTACATCCACGTGGCAATATCCATTTGTGAATTGTGACTTGTGAGTTGTGACTGAAGTCGTAATAACTTTTTAGAGAAAATGGCGTGTGACAGTCGTAATCAATTGTGTAAGCAAATGGTGCTTAAGCTGAACAGTCAACATATCGGATACGATACGGGTGCGACGATACGTCAATGTCAAAAATTGTTAGATACGGGTACAGATATATATTAAATTTTAATTAAAAAAATAATTAATAATATTAGAATTTAATTAAAAAAAATAATAAAAAATTAATAGTGTCGCTTGTTTTGGATTTGAATCTTCTTCATACTCCATGTTTCACTCATTTTTCTAGCGATATAACAAAAATTGCAGCGATTCTATAAGATATGATTGTCACATGAAGTTTCGAAATGTATCGAGGCGTATCAGAGATCGAATTCGTATGCCAAAATGAATAAAATAATCGAATACGCCAATCTCAATACACCATGTCATGAATACGCCACTTGGCTTATCAGATACGTATTTCAAAAAATATCCGAATATCAAATACGTATCCGATACAGTGCGGCAAGATACCGAGAACTATCCGGAACTACACACATATAATAGGCAGTACTAGCCACTAGGATTCAACTTCCCTACACCAAATCACATGCAAGTATGCAACATGCTCTGATGAAAAGCTGTCACTACTCTCCTAGGTGCGTACTAATCAGCATTGAGATGCTAAATACATAAAAAATATATTAAAAAAATGATTCAAAGCCAATTGTTTTTGTTCAAAGTTTCCTAAATGTATCCGGACCAGTAGGATCTTTGTTTGCATTCATTGGTTGATGAGTTACAGCCCTCACCAACTAACAACTAGAATGCAATCAATGCATCATGTGCAAATTGATGATTTTTAATTATTTTTTACTCAAAAGTTGATGCATGGGAATTATCATTATCTTTTATTGGTTCCATATTGTTCAAAATTATGCTTGGTCAGAAAAAAAAATAAGTTAAAAGACTTCAACAAAAAGGAAGTGAGACAATTCAAAACTTAGCTTGAAAATTGTATAGTCAACGTGCATTCAAGGAGTAGAATTGAAACGAACCAAATATTTTGTTTTGCACATGGAAATGACCTCGGATTTTTCCATGGAAAAAACAAAACAAAAAATTGTATTCAAGCATTCAACCAGTATCGCTAGATTATAATTAAAAAATGGCAATAAATATAATTTAAGATAGTTCCTAAACATGCATGTAGGTTTAATAAGTGGTGGAGCCACCAATTGCCAGCCGGAGGCAGCTATTAAGTAGCATATAACATGCAAAGCGTGCATCTTTAATTTGATGAATAATCCTTTATTATTATTTTTTTGAAGTATCCTCCCCTCAGATAGAAGAAGACTAAAAACAAAATGGCACTACTACAATAATAACGAGATTTTATAACGGGCTAAAACAGTCTTTTATAGCGGACTAAGAAGAACTGTTAAAGGTTGATAAACTTGGCTATTAAATAGAACCTTTAATAGCGATCTTAACATCACACCGCTATAAAAGATATCTATTATAGCGAATTTTGAAAAAGCACGGCTATAAAAGACCCATATTATAGCTGTCTTTAAAATAAAACCCCCTATAAAAGATCCCTATTATAGCGGGTTTCACTAAAGGCCCGCTATAAAACATTTTGAAATTTTTAAAAAATGTTGCTGTCGGCTTTTACATTTATTGCGAAATTGACTGATTTGATAGGCATTTTTGCAGAAATGTTCGTTCGTATCATATAATCAAGAGAAAATTTGATTCTTTGCAAATATGTCTTGTTGCTGATTTTGAACAACCTAATTTTATTTTGAAATGCCCTTATGAGACAACCCAATTTTATTTTTATAGTAATAATTAAACGACTTGTGAAAAAAAATCTTTTTTACAGTAATACTTTAAACTCTCTCACACACACACACACATATATTTATAGTCATAATTAAAACACAATAATATTTGAAAGACGAAAGCATAATGTGGAAAGATTTTTGTGGGAAGAATGAAGAATGAGAGAAGATTTCTGTGGGAAGAATGAGGAAATATTTTAGTGAAGGAAGAACGATGAAGAGTTGATATTTATACAAAGAATGAAAAATTTTGGAAAAAAATCTACTTCTTAATTCGTGGACTTTGTGTTTTTTGGAGTGTTGGATTGACAAAAATTAACGGTTAGATTGCAACTATTGTTGGCTAAAACATTCCTTATGTTTGTTGATTTGCAAAACTATCTTAATTTTACCATTTCTTGTGTCATGGAGAATGTTTGTAGGGCATTTAAGCAAAAGCATAAAGAAGCACAAGAAATGATCAAGATTGACCTAAGAGCAAGTTTAGAATATCAAAATCAAGATGAAGAATTACTTAGGTTAATTAGATTTTAGTTTGGTTAAATTTGGGATTGAAAAGCAAGGAAATCCAAATCAAACCTAACTCAAAACATGGCCAAAACCATACCACAGCCCCCCTAGCGTTATAACGCTAGAATAGGCGTTATAACGCTAGAATAGGCGTTATAACGCTAGATTGCAATTTTGCTTCAAAATGGATTTAAAAATAGAAAATGGACAAATCAATGGTCAAGATATCAAGATTACATCTTAAATATTGTTAAAGATTATCAAAATGAATTTTATTTGATTAAAAATAGTGTTTTCATTAGTAGCAAAATATTCCAACCAGAAAAACCAGAGTGATAGCGTTATAACGCCATCTTTGCCGTTATAACGCTACACTATGAAATACAAACAAAACAACCAACATTTGTAGAAAATGGTAAAGCATTATAACACTACTTTTTAGCGTTATAAGGGTTGAATTATTTTACAGAAAACAAGTTTCAGCCAAAATCATTGTAGCGTTTTACACTACTCTATAGTGTTATAACACTAGGCATAGTTTGCAACCAAATCTGCCTCAAAAAACAAGTGTTCAGTCAAAATCTGGGTGACCCATTATAACGCTAGACCAAAATTTCAGCGATAAAATTCTGTCCTGACCTGACATAGCGTTATAACGGTACATTTAATGCATAATCTAGCGTTATAACGCAATGCAAAAATTACAGAATTAAAATTCAACGGTCAAATTATTTGTCCTCACCCTAGATAGCGTTATAACGCTAAGATTTGTACATGAGATAGCGTTATAACGCTAGATCTCGCATAATTGCTTTTTGGCTAGATTAGAACCCTATTTAAACCCTTCTTCTTCAACCATCAAAATGGCTGTTGTTCAATTCATTCAATACCATTTCCAGCAACCTTGATTGTGTTATTTGAGCTTTAATTCCTTAACCAAATTCTTGCTCTATTTCCAAGTTTAAATTAGCTAAATTTAATATAGAGTTTATATAGAGTTTGTGTGTTTGAGTGATTAGCTTTGTTTGCCATCCAATTATTCATTGTCTATTTTGTGTGAGTGATGAGTTGTCTTGAGCTCCACCGGTGTGTGTAAGTGAGCTCAAGATAGTTGGTTCGATTCTCCACCGACGTGTGTAAGCGAGATCGAGTTCGACACCGTGTTAGGGTTGGTGCTCCACCGGTGTGTGTAAGTGAGCTCAAGATAGTTGGTTTGATTCTCCACCGACGTGTGTAAGCGAGATCGAGTTCGACACCGTGTTAGGGTTGGTGCTCCACCGGTGTGTGTAAGTGAGCTCAAGATAGTTGGTTCGATTCTCCACCGACGTGTGTAAGCGAGATCGAGTTCGACACCGTGTTAGGGTTGGTGCTCCACCGGTGTGTGTAAGTGAGCTCAAGATAGTTGGTTCGATTCTCCACCGACGTGTGTAAGCGAGATCGAGTTCGACACCGTTTTAGGGTTGGTGATCCACCGGTGTGTGTAAGTGAGCTCAAGATAGTTGGTTCGATTCTCCACCGACGTGTGTAAGCAAGATCGAGTTCGACACCGTTTTAGGATTGGTGATCCACCGGTGTGTGTAAGTGAGCTCAAGATAGTTGGTTCGATTCTCCACCGACGTGTGTAAGCGAGATCGAGTTCGACACTGTGTTAGGGTTGGTGCTCCACCGGTGTGTGTAAGTGAGCTCAAGATAGTTGGTTCGATTCTCCACCGACGTGTGTAAGCGAGATCGAGTTCAACACCGTGTTAGGGTTGGTGCTCCACCGGTGTGTGTAAGTGAGCTCAAGATAGTTGGTTCGATTCTCCACCGACGTGTGTAAGCGAGATCGAGTTCGACACCGTGTTAGGGTTGGTGCTCCACCGGTGTGTGTAAGTGAGCTCAAGATAGTTGGTTCGATTCTCCACCGACGTGTGTAAGCGAGATCGAGTTCAACACCGTGTTAGGGTTGGTGCTCCACCGGTGTGTGTAAGAGAGCCCCAATTCCAAAGTTGTACATTGAACAAGCAATTTTGTTTAGTGAAGCGGACCAGACTTGTTACTGCAAGAAGCGGGGGCGCCGAGGACTCGAAGATGTAGGCGAGGCCCAACGGCAAGCCGAACTCCGTCAATATTTCTTGAGCCACTTTCTTTCCCTTTTCTCTCTTTCAATTCAATTGTTGTTAATTGCATTGTGTGATTGTGAATTGTTGCTTGAAATGCTTAATTAGGGAATTGCTTGAATTGTTAGATTGAATTGCTTGGTAGAATTGATTAGTATTGATTAAATTGGTTATATTGATCTATTGAGCAATTGTCATTAGAAATTGGGTTTGTGTTAATTTGCAATTGTCATTCGAAGAGTTATGATTTTTAATTATTAATTTAAATAACTCAGAGAACAACAATGTGGCACTATATTTGATGCATTTATTTGGATTATCTTAAGAAATGGTATCATATTTCAAAATAAAACAATTAGAAATTACTGAACAATATATAACATAATAATTTATCTGTACATGTTCTGAACATGTGGTCCCAGTCAGGTTGGCCACCTCTTTCAAGCTTCAACTGATCATTAGAGAAATAGAGAAGCACCTCAGGAGATGGAGGACAATTTAGTCCAAGTAGAAAATGGAGAAGAATCTTAGAGTTCTACTGATGAGGATTTTCTTGACAATTAATAAATAAGCAAATCATCAGAGTTTGATGTTGAATAGAGATTAATTAGGGAATGTTTGAGTATGAATATTAGAAATTTGGGGGTTCTATTGCAAACTTGAGTAGTTTTGCATACTGGATAGCTCTTTTGATCAGAAGAAAGAAAAGTAGTCATTATAAACACTAAGTAATATAGTTTTCAGACAGTTTTTAATATTTTTTTTTATTCATTGTCTGTAGGCTTACAACACCCACACCCACAAAGAAATTAAAAAACAAATTTAAAAAACTCCCTTAAAATAACCTCTGCCGAGGCTTGAACTCCAGACCTCCCCCATGGAGGTCTTGTGTCTTGCAACTACACTAGATATGACTTGACACAATTTTTAATATTTTCGATGATGTTTGTTGTATTTAGTACAAATCTTCTATACTATGTGTTTGAACCTTGTAATGATTTCATTGTTAAGAAAGCCGACACTCTATCTCAGGTAATTTTTATTCCAAAAAAAGATTCACTAAAATTTTTACACCATAATTAAGATTATTTATATTTCTTAATATTTAATTGCATAGAAAATAACAAATATTTAATATTTAATTTACATGAATCAAGTTGAGTTGATTAATGACTTATTCTTGCTCAACTCGAATAATAATTTTCAACATATATATGATCAAATCAAATCAACACAAAACCAAGTCTTAAAAATAAAAATAATACCGATCCATCGGAACCGGATCATCCACAACTTTCCATCTTAATCCATCACTATTTTATTTATTATATTCTATATACTCACCGTTCACTGCTACAGCAAAATCACTGTAGTTTTTTGCAAAAAAATTTCGACAAATTTTTTATTTTTATTATTTAAACGATTTATTATAATTTTATTATTGTAATATAAAAAATTAAAATTTAACTTTTTCGCGCAGAATGCGAGTCCTACGACTAGTTTAGTTCATGGTCTCTTTAGTCTTTAGTCTTTACAACCGAGGATAATTAAGCACATACTTCCAAGTTTGACATGGAAATATTTTCTCCTCGGTGCGCACTAACATTACACTATACCAACCAGCAAAACGCCAGGTCGAATTTGTCATTTGTGTGTGAATGGATCATACTTGTAAAATTATCAACTCTAAAGTCTAAAGTCTAAACCATCTCTTTAGGTTGTCAACGCATGTTTTGATAATACCACTGCGTACTCACAAAGTGACAAATAAATACTATTATCAATGCACCGAATGAGATCGATGCATGAAATTAAATCAAAAAAAAAAAAAAAGATCGATGCATGAAATGAAATGAAATGTGGCAGTGGGATCATCCAGCTTGGATACTGACAATGCACCAGCTGTATTTACAATTTTATTAATTGTCACGAGTATGTTTCTCTGTTATTTAAAACCTCATTATAAATAGAATTCATTATTGGGTCATCAATATTGGTCTCAAACATAAATATTTAAACCGTGTCTTTTTTTTATAAAGAAGCGAGATCCAGTACCTTTTGTGTAAAAATGTAGTTCAGATATTATTTAACTAATTTGATAGGTAAAACATGGAAAACTTTTTTTTTACTAAATTGTAACCTGATGCAATTGAGGTGGATTGCAGATGATGAGACGAATTGAATAAGTAGCTGAGCTCTCTTCTTCTCTGTTCTCACTCTCCCAACCGACAGAGCACGGACAAACAGCTTCCCTGTTTGTTGGTTTTGTAATTGTAAATAAATACAATCCGTACGCGTTTGTCTAGAAATCGCGCATGCAATTTGAAATTCTCCTTCTCTGATTCTCTCTACTTTTCTCTTTTTGTTTCAAACTTGTAAGACATAATACATAACTTCTTGATTATTTTAGTGCTCACGAGTTATACTTATCCGTTTAGTTTCCAGCAACGAGAAGACACTAGCATAACAGTCGCGCTGCGCGAAAAAATTAAATTTTAAACTTTTGTATTGTAATAATAAAATTATAATAAATCGTTTAAATAAAAAAAAATTTATAAAAAAAGTAAAAAAATACAATCTACAGTGACTTTACTGTAGCATGAACAGTGAAAATACTATTAGTGTTACTGTGAAAATGAACGGTGTGACCATATCGCGCCATGAGTATATTAGATTAGATGTATGGGCCTATTTGATATTTTTAATTGCTTTTGACCTTTTTGTTATTAGTAAATTACTATAATATAAAATTTAGTCTATCATGCGGGACAATAATCACATAAACAAAAAAGAGAATACCTTACTTGAACACGTTCAGTAGTATTTTACAACATACGAATTTTCTAGTTTGGTCATGAGGATTTCCAAATAATCGATGTAAATTGTATCACATAATAACTATTATGTAAAATCTTGTAAATCTCTTCTATTTTTTTAATCAAAATTAATCGTTGCCCATGGCATTTCGCCAACCAGGCTAACATATTTCATAAAGCACAAACATTCATATACTTTAAGTTCGTATCTCGAGGTATAAAGTGTAAACAACCGATCAAGATCATTGAAAATGTTCTCCATACTAACATCTATTTGAAGATCAAATTTTATGTTTTTTGATATTTTTTTTACTATTCTATCAGATGAGTGCAAAATTGGTTAAATTAGAGAGATGTAAATCGTTATATTAATGAACTTTTCACATATCCGATAAAATATTAAAAAAATCCAAAAACTAAAAAATTTGGTCTTCAAATAGATATTAGTATGGAGAACATTTTCAACGATTTTGATCGGTCGTTTGCATTTCGTATCTTGAGATACAAACCTAAAATATATGAATATTGGTGCTTTATAAAATATTTTAGCACAACGATATATATATATATATAGTTAGTCTATTCTACTTTACAAATCGTGTGCTTTTCGATTGTGGATCATTGAATCTTGTTGGTATAAATCACAAAACGCACGCTTTGCAAAGTAAAATAGCCTTACTATATATATATATTTTGGTAAGCAAATAGTATTGTATGAAAAATCATAAATTTCGTTCAGAAATTGCAGCGAGTTCATAAATGATCCAATTTTCACAACGTGAGTAAAAAAACTGAGATTTATTTTCTTTCTTCTAGAACATAGTAAAATAAGTAAGGATTCTTCAACTAGACATAAATAAATAAATAAATAATATTTCTTGTTGGAGCCAGCCGATAATATCCCAAAGGTGGCCGGAAAGTGGAAACAGAGTTTGGTAGGATATTTATTAATTAATAAAATAAATATAGAGGATTAGTGTTGATGTTTAAATTTTGTCATTTTTTTATTCATGCTTATTAGTAATTTTTAAGTGTTAATTAGATGCATTTTATATCACGCAACTGCATGAATATGAACATTATAAGTCATGATTCCATCAATATGAGAGTTGTAGAGCTGTCAAAATTGGATCGTTGACTTTTATGGCAATGATTTATTTATATCAAAATTGTAGCATTGACTGTACATTAATATAATTAAAAAATTACAAAGTCAACCTGCGACCGAATAAATCATTAAATAAATTAGTTTCAACAACTTAAAATTTTCATTTAATTTAGTTATTATTTTTTAATTAAACTCCTAATTTTTTTGTGAGCCTAACAACACAACACAGTAGCTTTATTTTATTGATTGTTTTCATGTTCTAATTTTTCCAAACAAAATAGCACCAAGGCCCATTCATATTTTTAATGCATATAGTGTGAATGTGAATCACCACTTTTCTTTGAATAAAATTTGAGGCCTGAATGCAGAATAGTTTTAAGTTTTTTGTTTCTGGTAAAATTTACCAGATAGAGAGACTAGAGACTAGTTACCAAATTTACAGGCCTATTAACACAGTGTCTAAACTGGACCTTCTAACTCTTTTAAAAAAAAAAACAAATGGGCCTTATAAGACCAACTGTGAATCCTTTTTTCAGTGTTACATCTACGCCTATGACAATTTTCTTGACTGCCTTCTCAGTTCTTACTTTAAAAATTGGCCCAACTTCTACTTTAACTAATTCTAAGCTTAATTCAATTTATATAAGGAAAATGTTCTGCCGATCCCAACTTCGATTCCGTCATCGACACTCACTGAACACGTCCAGTTGAGTTTCGACGAAATTTTATTTTACTTATTATGCGTGTGGTTTTTATTATTATGCATGTTGTTATTGTTATTGTGCATCAATAACATACATAACAGTCCAAATATATATGATTTATATGTTACGTTCATTATGTTTTTTGTTTTACTTATGATTTATTATGTTTTTTTCTATTATGCATGTTATTTGTGTTATTATGCATGTTACTTGCATAATAACAAAAAACAACATGCATCATAACTAGAACAATTTTCAAAGTAAATGCAACTGGATTCATCCAGTCCGCATTGATGTGCGCAGCGATTCTCATCGGTGAGTGTAACGACATTCGTTTTCAGTGGAGCGTCCGATCAATTATATACATAATAACAAAAACAACATGCATAATACAAAAAAAAAATAACATGCATCATAACAAAAACAACATGCGAACTGAACTCAACTGGACATGTTCTATTAGAATCGATGGAGAAATCAATAAAAAAAATCGATATATCAGCTCCCTTTATATAAGACCCAAGGACCAAGGTCGAACTATTCACATGAAGTTTCAATTTTTTCTCTTTAAAAGTTTGGGATCTATATGCGAGACTACGAAAGCTTGGACCATCACGAATTCACGATCTTCAATTGATCTGCATTTGCTGTCATAGTTGTGACGACATAATTGTGTCATTAATTAATCTGGACGCTGGAGTTATAGGGGCGGATTCAGAATTTCCGTCAGGAGGACAAGATTTATAATTTTCTTTCAAGGGTGGCAAAATTACACAGATTTTCAAATATACATGGTTATTTCGCAAAAAATTTTGATAAATCGCACGAATACACTAGATTATTTTGCAAAATATTTTTCCAGGGGGCACTTGCATCCGCCACTGTCGGGTTAGATTTGAACAGTTGTGATTTGATTCAGAAAAATTATATATTATAATATAAATTTCGTGGGACCCACTTGTCATCGAGACAATGGCACCATTGTGCCATCACAATAATGACAACAGATGCCATTCCGTCCATCGTCATACTCTCTGTTTTTTTGAATGAGCTAATTTTGTAAACGTAATAAACTATTTATGAAAATTTATTTTGTCTTATATATAACTTGTGTATGAATTTATAATTTTATATTTATTATGTAATTGAATGTCATTTGGTAATTTGTTTATTTATCAATTAACGTTAAACAAGGACTAAATTTTTAATCAATTTCTGAAATGCGTAATATTTCATTTGTAATATGCATAAACATATATTTGAGTGTGATTATCAGATTTAAGAGTTACAAATTATTTTGATGATTGTTGTCAAATTAATCCTAGCCATCTTTTAAATAAGCAAATAGCTTCTCTAGTTCCAGACTTCCAGTATTAGCTTCTTAATTTTTAAATAAGCGCATGATAAATATTGATGTTCTTTTCAAGACACAAAATTTACTTTCTGCCAAACTTTTCTAAGAAGGATTAGACAGAGGCTTAACCAGCATGCAAGTTACAAGGTACATTTAAATTTTTAACCTTTTTGTCTCTTAAATTTCACTCATAATTGCCTTCAGGCTTAAAAAGACAACTTGGTGTCATTTTCAAAGCTTCTTCTTCTTCCAGCACTCTTCCTTTCTCACCAAATCTTTGGCATTTTTCTCAGTTATCATACATCA